>VZDJ01000594.1:16613330-16627781 GCA_008694505.1 Cyanoderma ruficeps
AGAGACAGAGAGGAGGGTAAAAGAGAAAGAAAGGAGAAAAAAAGAAGATACTAAGCCGTCACCTTAAAGGACAGCCCCATCTATCGGCAAAAGCAAAGAACCGGCTGTAAAAGAACGCTTTTTTAGAGATTTCCTGACCTAAACGAGACTGAAAATCTGCAACCCCGTTTTCCTTCAGGGAGGAACAAAGGGCAGGGACAGTTCTGAGAAGTACATTCCTTTATCCAGTGTTAAATGAGCTGAAGTTTTCAGTAATTTTAATTTCTTTTCAGTTAATTACATGTCTCTGAAACGTGTGAAGGAAATAGTTTGCGTTAGTGTCAGCCCTTAGGAAAGCACCAGAAACCTTTCCAGGTCAGCCTCTGACACGTCACAGCTAAAAGCTACCTGTCCTCTGTCTTGTTCTACACCTGCCCACTGAGGAGTGCTGGTAGTCAACCTCATCGGCCATGGGTTCAGTGCTGGTAGCCAACCTCATCGGCCATGGGTTCAGTCACCAAAACCAGGGCTCTTGTGCCTGGGTCCCGTGACGTGTCCATCTATCACAGCCGGCGTTGCTAATCACGCCGCCCGGTACACGACTGCCACGTCAGCTCTATACATCCCCTGGATTCACATGGCAGCTGCGCAGCCAAATCTGGAACCTAGACAAAAAAAGGCTCCTTTTTAAAATTCAGACTGCTAAGTAACAGTCACGGTAACTGCTCACACAATGAACCCCATCTGCATTGGATCAGCTTCAGCTGGAGCTAAATCAGATCAGCATTCTATACTTCTCATTTTGCTTTACTGACCAATACAAATCAAAGTGGGGATGGCCATCAGCGAGCACTTTGAAAGCCCCAGCCATGCTGGAGGGGGGTGGGTGCAGAGTAGCAGGAAAGGAAAAGAAGAGCAGTGACTGCGAAGGTGAGAGGTGCATAGAAGGAGGGCTAAAAATAACATCACATTTCTTTCATTGTTCAATACCATTTCTGCATGTAAAGACAGAAGAATATGAATCTAATTAATACCTGTATGCAATGAGGCATATCTATGATATAACAGACAATGTTAACCTCTGATTCAGTGACCCCAAGCAGCTTTAATGAATTCTATGCCTTAGAGTCAATTCTAATATCCTGATATGGGTTTTTTTCTAATATTTTTACATCATGATGTTTTGATTGTTTAAAGTTTGCTTGAATCCAAGCTATGTTAATCAGAATTTCTCCACGTCCCAGTGGTGACCTGAGGTGTTTGTCCCTTCACAAGAAGCACTTGGAATTCTCTCAGTATAACACCTCAGTTTCAAGCATTTATCAGTACAGAATGTTATGAACAATTATTCTAATAATGAAATCTAATTGCACAATTTTAAAATATATTGTCTTCAAATACTGCAGTGATTAAAAGGACACAGCAAGCAAGCTTGTGACACTAAATATTTAGTTAAAACACACTATAATAGATTCAATTGCTAATACCAAAATGCTGACACAGAAATGGCAAGACCAAACTAGACACAACTGTCTCCTCTGAATACATCTGAGCTCTGATTTAGAAAGACCTCACATGCGTTCATCTTTCACTGCTGTGATCACCAGTTTCTAATTTAGCTTTCCTGCTGGCATTACTGGTAGGTTGTTAAGTGGCTCAGGCAGCGCCCTTTACCCAAAAGCAGTTTGAGTCTATGATCTTCAGGTAGACAGAGCTTTAAATCATTATCTTAATATTAGCAGCAGTTCAACTGTTTGGTTCTTTCTTAGATACAATTCTAAAGACAGATTTGTGTGTTCTTCATATATTTGCAGAGCTCTTCAGGATCATGTAGAGCATTTGCAGGTGACAAATGACTTTGTAGCACTAGTAACACCTGACTTAGAAGCCTAAAAATTTTAAATACTAAACAGATGTTCAGATACAATTGCTGATGCCAATTGATCATTCCCAGAAATCTTTCTGTTCATGGAGGATGTTTCTGAAATGATGGATTGTCTGGGGTTTATAAACAGATTTATCACAAGGATAAAAGGTAAAATATTTGCTCCTCAGCTTGATGTTTTAGTATGAGCCCCTCCAGTCTTTGTTACAAGCTGGACACATTTGACATGTAACAGGCATAGTTCCTTTCAAATGTTGCACTTGGAAATGAAATAAAAACCACAAAATTAAACACTAAACTAGGAAGGAATGAACTAAGATATCCTTCTTTTAGTATCATGTGAGGTTCAGCACAGGATGCTTAACATGACCACTGACTTTGAGAAATCTCCAAATTCAGCTCCAGCAGCTTACATTGTCAGGAAAATTGAAAGGGTTTCTGATTATCTTAACAAGCTTCTTTGGTGGCTTCTTGAATCAGACTGTTGCCGATTATGGGGTTTGAGAGAGATTTGATCAACACAACAGCAACTTCTTTCCAGCTGCTAAAGAGCTATATCCCATGAATTCTTGTATTTTTAAAGTTTTATATATTGCACCACAACTGAAGAAAACAAAAAAGGTATGGGTTTCTCAACCAGAGCTGTTCCAATTCTAAGATAGATGGAAAGCTAGTAAACAGAATATGGTCTCCCTTTCCTCTCCTCCCCAAAATCTATTTGCCTTTTTACCATCTGTAAACAACTAGTAAACTACTAATAGCTAGTGAAATAATTTTCAAAACCAAGCAAATCCAGGATACTAATTTCATTCCATTTGGAAATCTTTGAGCAGTTCTTCATGCAGGAAAAAAAGGCCCTGGGCTGAAGCTGCCATCCACCAGGCGCCGAGGAGAACCCCTCCAAGCCACGCACAGCAGGGACACAGCTGCCAGGCAAACTTCCAATGCAGCCATGAGCTTGCAATCCTGCAGATTTCAGATTCTGCAGACCTGGTAACTTTGCCTTAATGGGGATCTGTGGTTCACTTGTCCTCATATAAATTTTCACCAGTCCTACCTCAGGAACACTGTGTAAATATTTAAAAGCACTGGTGAAGAACAGCTCAGTAAGTTTTTGGCTCATGAGCCTTAGTGATCACCAGGCATTAGGAGAGTCTGCTACTCTTAGGCACATGAAAGGATTCATCTGGAAGTCCTTCTCTAGTGCCCCTCTGTGTCACAGTTCCCTTTCTGAAAAGAACTTATAATGAACTGTAAATGAATTTAAAAGGGAATGTAGGTGTATTTGTCTCTATCCTTCAGCATTTTTGCTGCAACAACTATGTTTCAGCATTTTTTGCTGCAAACATAGTTGTGTACAATCTAGAGAAACCTTCAAGATTAACCTTAGAAGTTCAGATGTTCAGCCATGGCAAGTAAACCACATAAGCAACAAAGCAGAATGGTATGTTCAATTAATGAAGTGCTAAGAGCAATATATATGTGTCTTTTTAATGAAAGTTTACGAGTTATATTTTATTTACCAAGACATTTTAAAAAATTTTACAGTTTGTCTTTCTAGTGTTCCAGCAATGAATTCTGTGAATTACAGTGGGTATGGAAAACAGCTAATGGAGTAATTCATGTAATAGATAAGGGATTAGCCAACCAAGATTCTCCGTGGACACTCTGGTGAACATCATGGTCCAAGGGACATTTTCTCTTTCTAAACTTGTGAACCAATTGTACTGCAGTCACAGAAGTGCTATTCAAGCAGTTAAAGATGGGAAAACATCAAAATGGAGACCCAGGACCTGAAAAATGAGACAAACTGTAGCAACACAGAAGACTGCATCCAACCAGTTTCAAGGAAGAGCAAGGAAAACCTCTGAATAAAAAGTATAGTAACTTTTTGCACAAGGAAAAAAGCACATCCGCCAGCTTTTAAACAGCTATCTTCAGAATAGGTAAAGCACATTTCTACAGCAATAGAGTTTTGTCACATTAGGAATATTTTTGTGTACCAGATGCAAATAAAAGTTGGTAGCTCTAGACAGTGAAAGATCTGCATTTGTGAGTCCAAACTTACTTGGAAAACTTGTCGACTACACCACTACAGTAATATTTATTTATTACATGACGTAAACTAAAACACTAATATTTTTAGTCTTTCCTTTTCAATTTAGCACTAATTTAGCATATGTGTGTCATCACAGTATGTGTCTCAACTACTCAACTAAAATGGACAGATAAAACCTGAGATCTGAATAACTTATTTGAAACACTTTGGCATTGTTTCCATGCTCCTCAGCTTTAGTGTAATTTCCATAACTATGAAGAGAGCAAAGAAACTTCTTTGCAGTACAGAAAATTCTAGTGCTCTGAGAAAAAGTGAAGAGAAAAGTTTGTCAGAAAATTCAACTGCATACTGTGATTTGAGGAAATATAAAGAATATTGAAAGCAAGCTGCTGATGTAGTCATGGATTGGACAATTTTAGTAAACCACAGAAAAAATACCAGGAGGAGGTACTGACCACCAACAACCAATATCCTTCATTGTAGTGGGTTCAAAACATATTTAACAGCTCAGGTTCGATTTCTCAGACCCAAAGTGAAATAACCAGAATATGGGCTATATGAATACACATAGGAAACACCATTTTCTAACACTTTGTATCCTACTGTAGTATCTGCAGCTTGCTATGCTGAGAAGTGCTGTGTGCCCTGCTATGAACCATGATGCAAAAAATAAAAATAAGACTTCCAGAAGATCACTATACATTTAAAGACAATAAGGCTCTTTTTTTCTTCTAATTGAATAGATATGTTATTAATACTCCTTTAGCCTGTAAGAAAATACCTCAAGCACCCACACTTGAAATGGGATGGAACACAGTGTACTCATATATAATAGCGTAACTATTTTAGAACACTTTATGCAGCAAGAGACAAAGAATGTGAAGTACATCATTGCAATAATTCATGGTACCTAGCAGTTTTTTCTAAGCTCCTATACTATGCTATTATTTTAAGTTTGTTTGAAAGACATACTTCTGTATTTTGATGTCTGAAGTGGTATCTATAAAATATTATACAATGTAATATGCTGCATTGCAACAGAGGTGTTATCGAGGTACTAGAAATGAGCCACACTTTCTTGAACCTAACTTTCACAATGTAATTAATGAAGGCAGCAGCCTGGTATATCTAATAAATCACAGCATTGGTCTATATGACTGTCATTACAAAAATAATAAAAGAAGTTAGTAAGTGGTAAGGTAAGACCATGATGAAAAAACAATTGACTGCTTGGCAGTTCTTTTCCAGAGAGAGCGAGCTTTCAAAGACAATAAGAAAATGATAAAACAATTCACCTCACTTCAGAACAAGTGCTGAAATGAAAATCTATTCGTTATTTCCAGAACAATGTGAAAAATAGCTAGTTTTTAATGGGGAGAAAAAACACATTTTAAAGGCTTCCAGGCTTCCATTCTTCCCATCAAAATTAGTTTTAGTCTGATATTAATACATAACCTTATATAAAAAAAAATCCAATCTTATTCTGATTTAAAGGACCAGGGCATTTACACATAAAGTGAGGATGAAAACTTTGTCAATGCCTTTTTGTAAATTATGAACAATTTTGCATTCTTAATTTACTATTTCACACTCATTAACATAATTCAATACAAACACCACTATTTTAAAGTTTATATTGAAAGAAATCTTGGCAGTAAGCTGTTAAATACAGTGCATTGATACAATTGGAACAAAGTTCCTCTCAGTTATGATTTGGGGCTTTTTACTATACATTCCCCAGTATTTTTAATTCATTTATGTATCTTAAATTTTTATTAATTTTCAAAAATTGCTGAGTCCCACAAAGGAGACGCCCTGTACCACAGAACAAAAAAGTTGCTGTCCAAGGTACTGCACATAAAGACAAGTGTTCCAATTAGTCTCTCAAATGTGTTAAAAATGTTTTCAGATTTATTATCTGTCCTTAGCAAGATAGCCTTGTTGAAATTCCTTATATGATACTGCAGTATCAGTGTTATGCTGCTACTTTCCAGGGCCTCTTCTACTGCATTCCAGTGTGATCAGACATTCCAGCACCTGACAATACCCAGTATGTATAATTAGGGGCAAATCTTTTCTATTCTTTGTTACAGACTGATTTTCAGCCAGGCTGAAACACAAAGAAGTGTCTTTGAATTCTACATGGTGCATGAATAAAAGCTACCCTCTAATATAAATCTAGCTCCCATGTACTCTTCTGGAATTCTGCAGAGCAGTCACTAAATGTAATTTTATCTGCAGTATTCACCTTACTTATCTCAGAAGCATAAAGATTCACACATTCATGCAGTACATAGCAAATAGCATCCTGGGTTTAATTGCTGCTTCAAAAAATAACCACAGAGTATAAGACACTAAATACAATTTTTGTTTCTTTTGTTACATTTAATAGCAGAAACATAATTTGCAAGGCTAAAAAAATGCAACAGCCAAGAACTGCAGTAAACCTCTCTAAGAGCTAACAGCAATATCCAATAATGCTTTCTCACACCATCTTCAAGCAAATGGGTTTAATTCACTGTTTAATCAGTCACATTAACACTAATCCCCATATGGTTAGAAAGGATGCTTCTTAACAAACCCGATTTATGATTTATTTATTTCCAAAGTGTCTTAAAGCTGAGACGACTAGAAGAGCTACTATATTATTTCATTCATGCTGACAGAGCTGGTTTTACCTAAGAAATTATCTCTGCAATTCACAGCATGGCTGACAGCTATCTGCATAGAAAAGCAGCCCAGTAACCATTTAAATCACGCAGAAACACTCACCCAAGATGATGTAGCAAAGATCAGGATCCAGCTCCCAGACCCCATGAAGCTGAGGGAGCAATCCAGTAGCTTGCTCAGGCCAGCAGTGTCTCTCCTACACTTGACCTAGACTGCCTTACATAATGAGGAATCAGTGCTGTATCCTGTGTGGAGGAGCAAGCTGAATGTCATCACTGGCAGAAGTAGGGAGAACTGGCAGCAGGCAGGCTGGTAGTTAGCATGGAGATCACGAAGTCTGCTTCCCCTGACTGTTCTGGGAGGAAAGACAAGAACAGCTCAGAAATGCTGGTGTCATTCCTCCCCAGGAACGAATGACCGGAAGGAGTGAGGGTGTTACAAATGTGAGGCAGACAGCAAGTGCTGGAGCTGCAGCTGTACCTGCTCTGAGGCAGCAGAGCTCCCGTCACACAGTGTCTGCAGGACTGCTCAGCTGCAGCTGGGGACAGCAACAGCAAGGCACAGCACCGAGACACACACTGCTCCTGCACACCTCTCTGGGTATTGCCTACTGGGTGAGTAGAGGGAAAAGCGTTGGTATAAAATAAAGTCTGGGATTAATTTCCAAAGGGAATTGCTATTCCCTCCAATAAATCTTACTGCATGCCGGTTAGTTTCTGGAAAGTAACAATTTTTTACCTGTTGTACATGGTGTTATTACAGGGGTTAAACTGCTTCTATTACAGAGGTTTGATTTTTCAAGAAAATGATGGGTAAGATATATTCTCTGTTTTGAAAATATTTACAGTCATTTCTGGTGCTTCTTTGCTTTTGTTTTTGTTTTTTTTTTTCTTGAGAGAAGCCTTGGTATATTTAGTAGTTTATTATTGTTTGGGTCGCATCAGTACTTCTGGGCAGGGCATAACAGGAGAAACAAGTATTCAGACTTAGCCAGCCATTAAAAACCTACACAATCTTGTTTTCAAAAAGCACTTTATATGAATTAAAACTACTGCATATAACTTGTATTCCATAATTTATTTCATTTTAATGCTTCAGTAGTAACTAAAGAGCCTTAAATACATATAATGCATATACAAATTATTCTTGAATTAATATTTGGATTGATAAAGTTCGTCTTTACAAGAGAAGGCAAGGGTTTCACTAAGATGTTTTGTGGTTATATTTCAGACTGCTTGATTAGACATGATCAAGAGTAAATGCAACTGGACACAAAATCCTGTGGCAACATTAAAAGACAGGTCAAGAAAAGTTATAAGTCTCAATGTGGAACATTGAGTGGGATTTACAGAAGTCAGGTTAGGTGCAGACTCTATTAGTATTAGTTATGTCCTCAGCAGACTACACATGACTTGAGCTCTGATCTCAAAAGGGAAAATCAAGGTGAAAGAGAGAAAAATAATCCGAATTTTTGTCTTCCAAATCTATTAAATTTATATTTCTCCTTTTGAGATAAATTTACAATGACTTTTCTATCAAATTTGATCAGGTAAAATGAATGCTTGACTTAAAAACTAGTTTTTGAAATATATATTTTCATTATTTTCATTGTCTCTTGCTGAAAGCTTTCCTTTTTCCTTTCTTGAGAATTACAAAAAAAAGGAAAAAGGAAAAAGACAAAAAAAAAATCTGAAGCATTTGATATGTAAGGCAGATCACTAATAAGACTTACAGCTAGAATTCCCTGAGTTAAGTAGAACGTGGAAATAAAAAAAAAAAAACCAAGAAAAATATAATTTAAGAATGATTTTTAAAACACTAATTATTTCTGTATTTGAAATCACTAACTGTTTTTCCAATCTTCAGAAAATAACATTAAAAATACCTTGGTGCAATTATTTTTTCACATATTGGTTTAGACTGCTAATGAGGAGTCCCTATTAAAACTTTACATAATTTGTACGTACCAACGTCTACTTATGGTATGTTTCAAGTGTTAAATAAGAGTGGTTGCTTTAGAAAAAAATCTGTTTATATACTTGACCTGGGTTAATCAAGAGTTGACAATATCATGACCTGCATTAGGCTTTGGAAACATACAAGGACAGTTTAATTAAGGTGCAAAACCAGCAATTCTGTTGGTCATGGCCCTCCAAAGAGCAAAGCAAAGTACTCATCTAAAGCAAGCTCAGGTGCTTCCAGAGCCATGGCACTGGACAGCACAGCCTGACTAGAGATAACCAAATGTCAACTGCATCAGGTAGAAAAATAAAGAAAGCTCATTTGTAAACTACCGGTTACCCAACCCAATACACAGAAATTGAGTAGAAAAGACTACCCAAATGCAAACTTGGCTGGCAGCATTGCAAAGGCAATATACAGTTTGCTTGATGTTGCAGTTCAGGCAAACTTGTCTTAGTTTGATACAGATGATTCCATCTTTGGGCTAAATGATGAATCTGATATTCCTTCAAAGTTTTCCAGTCTTATTTTCTATGGTATTTCCTTTAACTGTGTATTCAACCAGAGAACAACTTCATCACAGTCTGTTCTCATGAGGACAAGTAAATCCGGTGTAATAGTTTGAAAACATTAAGCTTTGTCATTCAACATACACTTGAAAGCCGTAGCTTTTATCAGGAGTAAAAATACCATTTACTTCTCTCAGGTAGTAGCCAAATTGCTCTTCCACTGAGCCACAGTACTTTGCAGTTTACAGTAACTCCTATAAGCATTTTTCCTTGGGTTTGATCTGCTGGCAAGTCAAGACTATCTAAACACAAATTGATACAGGAATTGCTGACATGTAGGACTTCCAGAAAAAGACTCTTTTTGAGCCAGCTGCACTGGTACTGTGAGTATTAATGTCAAGTACTTAAGAGTGGTAGGAAAATAAGTCGAGTTTACATAATACTCAACCAGCAAATTAATTATCCTGATGCCTCAGCAGATAGAGGGTCAAAGTAAATAAAGAAAATGCAGTTTGAAAAAAGCCTTTTAAAAACTGTAGTCTGTTGAAAATGACTGCAGAAAAATCCACCCATTGGAAAAGAAGAATGGACTAGACAATCCCTCATGAGGATGGAGACAAAAATATGCATGTCTGGGGGCTTAATATGTGGACTAAAAACAATCTAAACTCGTTTGCTGCACACATTATGAAGATAACGCTAGTCATTATTACAGAAGACCATAAGCCTATGAAACAAGTTCTAGAATTCTTCGTTTATGGAAAATACGGCAATAGAGATTTGCAGTGCTTGTCACTAAGTTGCCCTTACTCGCTGAGTTTATTTCCACAAGAGCCTTTCTATTCCATGCTGAAATGAAGGAAGGAGTATCTTATAGACCTTACTCCTGCCAACAACCTTGAGTAAACAGGACAATTTTTTTTAGACACCTGGCTTTTAAGATGCCTTGCACATAAATAAATCATTGTTTGAGGTTTGCTCATACTAATATAGATTCCATTTGGGATCTGCTGAAACACTAAAATGCTCTGGTATCAGTGACTGGAGAGACAACTACAATATCTTGTGGTGCAGGTTTTTGGCGTTTTTTCCGTCTTTCTCTGACCTTTCTTTCTTTTCTCAAAATAATTTATCCCTTGTGTTCCTGAACAACCTGCACAAGTGAGTCATGCTGAAATGTGTAAACAATGGCTCAAAGTCTTCAAAAATAAACCCCTGTATTTAGACTCGATAACACACAGTCTTATAAATGGAGGAGGAGGGGGATTCCTTGTAGGAGTCCTTTACCCAAGTCTCTCTGAAGACTTTGGCCATTTCTCTGCATGTGCTACTTCTATAAGCAAAACCTATAAATGCCTATGACATACCTCCTTTTTGAAACAGGTAGCAAAAGCTTTTGATTTCTGTCTTCAAATATTATCTATCAGCTCAAGACCTCAATTTTCTATGCATATATTTTTTCATTATTTGACCTGGTCATATCACAATGAAGACCACTGGAGGACTAGTCAAAGAGGAATGTTTTTCTTCTTTAGTTGACTAAACTTCTTGGTATCTGACTAATGCCAATATTCAAACAGGCAGAAGAACATCTCTAAATACCCTTTTGTCCTTAAAAGATACCTTACCAAACTTGGAACTGAATTAGATTGCATTTTAAAAAGCAGTCATATTTCCAAACATCCTAAATTGTATGATTTAGATGTTAAGATGTCAGTGTTTTCAAGCCTCCTTTCATTAGTATTTGACAGTATCTAGGATCGTACCTATTGACAAGAAGGTCCCTGATTTTCCTCGAAATGATGAAGTATTCCAGTCATGAAAGGTCCACACTGAATTCTTGAATTCAGTGGATACTCCTCAGATTGGTATCATTAATTTTGTAATTTTGTACTCACATGCAGTTTCTGATATTTAACAATATACATTATCCTAGAAAATAACTGAAAAATTATAATCCAATTAAGCATAAAAACCTTCTACAATTAAACTATGAACATTAAATAGGTCAAGGTCACAGTCATCTCAATATTCATGGGCTTGTCTTTCATTTCTCTTTGACATCTTTTCTTCTACAATAAAACTAGCTATGATAGTCCTTTAAATTCCTTTTCAAGATTCTTTGTAAGATTTATAGGGTTGCCTATTATACCTCTGAAAGTGCCTATAAACTGATTTCCCAAGCGACTATTTTTGTACTTATCTCATAAAAAACCATCTGCTGTTTTGCATATTAATACTAAAAGAGAATGGCAAAAATAGGAAGAAAGAAAAAAGTTGGAAAATGAAAAAGCAGTTAATTAACCATTCAATAAATATGCCTATTTATTTTGAGTAAATGAATGATCTTTATCAACTGAAAATAATTAGTACTGGCAGGCTTTTCTGTTGGATTTTCTTCTGTCACTGATTCCAGGATGTTGAATTTAAATTTTAATTATTTTTAGCATCTCCCTAAACTAGCTTTTATGAGCTTAAGAGCAGGAAAGGAACCACACTTAGTTTTGGCGATTAAGTTAAGTTGTCAGTCATCCATCAGAACATTTCTAGAAATTGTAGTGGTAGTACCTTGAACTCCCAGCCATGAGTTATTGATGCCTAAGAACAGTATCAGGCAAAACAGATTTATGGTTCAGCATAATAAATGTACCATTAGCACTAAAAGCAATAAGGTGCCTTTTTTTCTTCTTTATTTTTCCCCAAACCCCTCCTAAATAGCCCCCAGCATGCACCATTTGTGATATTGATTTAACACAGATGCAGAACTGGCTAACACAAAATCCTGAAGGACCTACTACAGCGAACATGTTCACAAGACTGGTTATCCCCTCCAGCAACAAAGGAAGATACAATAAGTACTCACTTTTAGTTAAAAGGCATAAATTCATCACTTCAATTTTATTTTGGATCCAAGTACCTTATTTTTGTCTTTCTTTAATTGGGCCCAGACCAGTCAAACTATATTACTTCCATTAAGTTTTAATGTCTTTTTAAGTCTTTGAAATGTCTACATTTTTGGGAAGGGAAGAAAAGGAAAATAATTCAGATGTAGTTCTTTATAGAAAAGTGATACATCTCATATTTTGCTTTACCACAAATTTTAGAAATACGCCTAATAACTGCAGAGTAACAAAAGAGTGGGCGACCTGTTAAATGTTTTCAATAGATCTCTTTGGTTCCCATCACAGAAATTGTTCCAGTTCCTGTATTCTTGTTCCTCTTATTTCCATCATTTGGATGCTACCAGGAAATAATACAGATCCCTTTTTGGTTTCTTGCTTTTCTTCCCAAGATGTTCCTAGTCACCTGGGCATAGTTTACAATATAAGAGTTCACAATTACCCGAATAAGAAGCCTGTGTCTCAGGTAGCTTTTCAAGTCTGTATTGTCTGTTGGTGTTTTCCATGGAGGACTTATTGAGCAGTAATCAAAGCTCTTCAGGTTATGTATTCCACATCCAATCCTTGAACTTGCACACTACAAGCTCTCATACGCAAAAGACTGTTCAGCCTTTAAACTATGTAAATATGGATGATGCTCAGGCATCTAGGTCAGGCCATGCTTCTGTCTTCATTTCTCCTTCAGCAACCCAAAGATTAAGGTTAGTAAGAATGAGCACGTCTTTTAGGATAATACCTTTGTACTAAACACATCAACCTTCATTCAGTGCTGAATGACACAGTGGTCCAATGCACTAGATGTCCCAAATCTTTGTGCATTCAGGGTAGTCCCTTGTAGAGCAGGAGGATTTGGGGGCTGTCAGTGATATTCTGTAAATCCCAGACTCTGAGGTTCCAGTCCTTTGCTGACTGATAACCAGTGTTTATTGTTTAGATAGAAAGATACATCCTTGCTAACACCTTAGGCTTGCATACACATTTCACTTATATGCAAGTGATCCTTTGTCTAATGCTGCACCAAAGCATTAAAAAAGATACGAATACTATCTCATTTAAAAAGAATTCAGCAACTTCTAGAATGCCTTGTTTCAAAACATTTGTTTTATCTGTCAGAATAAGTATTATTTTTGCTACTATTATTTGATCTTTCATTTAAGTAAACTCTGAAATAAAAAAAAAATTAACACAATAATTGCATAATCAAGAATAGTACTTTGAAGTTTGCAGGACGAAGAGACTTGAAAGTCTGTTATATTTGCTTATCCTGCTCATCTTTTTGATATAGCAGTCTCTTTTTTCTTCCCTTTTGTGAGAAAGTAAACTGAATGTCCTTGTAAGCCACTATGGCTTGATTTCAGGCAGAGTAAATCAAACAAACAAAACCAGCCATAAACAGACGAGAGCAATGCCTAAAATGCCTCGTCATCAAATTATATTAGCTCTTTCTGCTAATCTCTTTCAAACTGATTCCACACTGTAAAGCAATGATATCTCAGAGAAATCTACTGAAGAAGTTCTCCCTTTCTCAATCATTCCTAGTGGGTAATTCTTCAAGATTCAGCTTTATATACTCAAATCACTAAGTCCTCAGAGGTCAATAAGGGAAAACACTTCTCTCTTCCTATTTTTAACAGGTCAGCTCAGGTGAATTCAGCAAATTCTATTGTTTAAGGTACTTTAATGAAGTAAAATTCTTTCCTTCATCATATTTACTTTCCACATTTTTTAACTTTTATTGGAAGCTGTGGCATTGTCACCTTGGGAAAGACATCTTTCTAGTGTTCCTTCTTCAATTGCTTACAGTGCAGTATTGGGACGCCTGACAGAGACCTTCCGCCCAGAACCAGTATCTCGATTTATGTCAGTGATTCAAGCTTCGAATCATTGGCTTGTAAAATGCAGATTTTAGTCTCCTTGTGTCCAAAGATGGACTTGCAAAGGAAACCAAGCAATACAAATCTCTCTATTATTTTGCCTAAGAACAACTGGCTGAAACCTTCTGAAAGCTCCAGGTCTAAGCAGAGTCCTCTGGGAAGGAGATTGAGCTCTCTCTCAAAACCCATGTCAGAATTTCTGTGTAACTCGAATAGAATCACAGAACAATTTAGGCTGGAAAAGACCTCTAGCATCACATCCAACCATTAACCCAGCACTGCTGTGTTCACCACTAAACCATGACCCCAAGTGCCATTGGAATAGGAACTAGAATAGAAACATTTGTAGGACTTTCTGCCCGTAACAGCAGCTCTCAAACCTTCCTGCAGGATTTCTGTTTTGATTCACCAGCTTCCTGGAAACATTGAGTTTTCCACTGAACTTTCATTAACTCCTCATTTAAGATTAAGAGAGGAGGATGAGTAATTTTTTATTATTCCCTTTTCAACGTAGCACTTCTGTGAGGATGCTTGAGCTTCAAGAGGGCTACCCTTATTTGGTTGTGAGGCTATATTGATATTTTATTTCTACAACTTGTGCCCCCCCCCCCCC
>VZDJ01000594.1:16627788-16669491 GCA_008694505.1 Cyanoderma ruficeps
CCCCCCCCCCCCCCATTTGTTACTCTGAGTCTGCTGGAATGGTCATGTCAGTCTAATGTCAGTCTAGATTGGAGCAGTATGATAAAATCTACCATTGCCAAGAACTGTTCTTATGCATTTTCAACATCAATATAGAAAGGAATGTTAATCCATTATAAGTTTACTCAATTGCAGCCACGTTCAGATAAAGCAGTGATTTTAGGCAAAAAAAATTGGAAAATATAAGCAACGCTACTTCATAGAACTTCAGGTCTCATGGGCTAGAATGTTCAGTCTCAGCTCCATTCCACTGGAATACTTATTTTGACTGGAATCAGAAGGACATTAAATAATTGGGTGACAAAGGTCATAGAATGAAGACAAAAAGTCACAGCAAGCGTCTCTATGGTAAGTGATTGCTAGATTAAATGTATCAAGGTGTCCTGTGATGCAGAAGAAAGGTTTTCAGGGACTTTCACCTACCTTTCTTGCTGACTTGAAGTGTAGCCCTAAGATCAACAAACACTTTAAAGCTGAGTTCATGAGAAAGGCACAGCAGGATCATTCCCATTAGTCCTTCAGACCACAGGTATGTTCTGAAAATTATCTAATTCCCAGTGCTAATTTAAACTTCCTCAAAGCAATTCAGAGAAAAAAATAAACAGAATATAGACTAATTTTTGCATCTTGGAGAAGTTGTTTCATGACTTCTAAAAGATATAATTTGATTATAATAACCTTAAAGATGAATTGTTCCTATGAATCATAGAAAAAACTTTAATGATGAAGGCAAAAGAGGAATTGCTAAGTTAACAAATTGTACAATCCAAGTGAAGAATTTAAATTTGATCGGAATCTGAATTAAAGGCCCAGATCAGTTCTATGTCCACTGCCTTTTGTATCAGCTGTTCCAACACTTACTCAAAGTAAACTGCACTTTACAAGGTGAACCTCACTAGTATCAACTGCTGTTTTCTAGAAAATATTACTCCATTGTCAGAAAATCCAAGGAGTTCCCAGTGTAATATCTTCTCTACCCAACAGTAATATGTGCTTCTTAATTTTCTTTTCATCAAGTTCATAAGCTAAATTATTTAAGCTCAGTTTAAATCTCACTGCCAGTCCCTCAAAACACTTCTTTGCATCTTGCACAGTTTGTTAATAGACCATTAAACTCCTTCTTGAACAAAAGGCAGACTATTGTAAAGAAACCTCATCAGTGCCACATGTTTCAGCTCATACCGTGCTCATGCCCCTGCTTCTACTTGCTGCTCTCCATTCCCATCATCACAGTAGCACCTTGGCCTTCTTGCCCAGGCAATACACTTTAAGGTGGTTTTGGCTTTTAAGTCTTTCATTCTAGTTTCATTTGAAAATGAACTTTCTTATCCTACATTCTGAAGTCCCAATTCTTATACCTTCATTTGACTACACTCAAATCTGGTGTTTTCATTTCCAGTATTTAAATCAGACTATGCAGCTTGCCTTGAAATACCAACCTTGTTAACTTTGTTCCTTCTTCCATGTCATTTGCAAACTTTACTATCAAAACCATTACAGCATAGTGTGCAAAACTGACAAAAATATTAATTACACCAAATAAAGAACCTATTTATAAAGGGTCCTTCCTAGAAATAATACCACTCAGAAACTCCTCATTAGTAATATTTTTAAATCCATCAGCCCAGCCTGTAGCCCACCTAATTTAATCACCTGCAAACTAAATGTCTAAAGTGCATGACGTTTAGTAACATAAAAACCCCCACAAACTATGCTTCTACACTTGCCTTTTTAAATAGATTTACGATCTTTTCAAAAAAGAGAGTAATTTGACAAGATTTATCTTTGTGCTCATTACCATAATTAGCACTTCAGCCTCTATAATTTTTTGTTCTTCAAATCCAAATATCTTTAGTATTTTACTTGGAACTGACATTCATGTAACTAATCAATAGTTCTTCAAAACGTCATTTCTTGTGTTTATAAATTTGGAGTTAGATTGGAAATCCTCCAGTATTCCTAATGTCATATTTTCAGAAACTTGCTGTTATAGTTGTGCTAACAATAAAGGAATATTACTATCGTTCATTAAATCTTCACTTATTCATCTCATTTATTTCAACTTTTGATACACAGTAATAAAATGGAGTCCACGCCTGGTATGTCAACAGACAGCATTCAGAATATTAAAAATAATGTATTGCTTAGCTCCTTTTCTTCTCATCTGTCCTAATGATGTGCTGCTTATGTTTCTTCTGCTATTTCAGTAAGATGCAATCTACCCCTAAGAGTCATAAGCACTACTGTCAGTGCCACGAATACTGAGTGTGTATTTGCATGTTTACTTTTGGACCACACTGAATATTCTCACCAAATGCTTTGTGGCTCTCAAACCCTTTTTGACTATAATTTGAGGACGTATCTCTATTGATAAACTTTGGGGGTCACATCTCTGCCTGTGCTCACTGCATGCCACCCTATCAGGAATGATACAAGTGGCTTCAGTGAAATGTGGTGGCTCCTTAAGATGGGAATGGTAGGAAAGTATTTTCTGTAATTTTAACTGAGATTTGGAACAGGAAAGAACTACCAGCAGCAGGCCTGTGCAAGTCATTATGTGGCTAAGATGTGAGTCTTGATAATTCAGAGTTAAATGATTCTCTACTCTCCTGGTTATATTTGTGTTGCTATTTTGTTAATGCCTCAAATTAAAAAAAAATTCATTAAAAGTATTTGTTGTACAGAAGAGTTCTTTTCCAATCTAAGGAAAAAAATATGTAAAGGTATTGGTTTGGATGTATTACAAGCACATGGTAATTAAATGTTTTGGACATTGCCAACATGGGCAATAGATGGTGAAATTTGGCAATGAAACTGAATCATAAATGAAGTGGGGTTTGGTGCATCCCAGCAGGCACAGAAGACCAGCAAGTTGTGTATTTGTAATTTCCCAAGTCCAAGACACAACTAGGATGTGCCGCAAAAATGCCCAAAGTCACACTGAAGCTACTCAGAACAGGATAAAAGATGGCAAAAGATGGAATGTCTTCTTACATAGGTGACATCACACTACAAAGCACAGTTCCTCTAATGATTTGAAATACCTCAGTAATGTTTATCTTAATTCAAATGCTGATCTAGTGTGCTTTTCTTGCTTCATATTCAACAGGGGCCTGAAGTCTTACAATCACCAGTTCCCTTGGCTAGGAATAGCCATTAGAATATATTAAGCTTATGGAACATTTCCAATATTGCTTCAGCATGCTCCCGAGAATAGCTTTCTCCTATTTCCAAATATCTTTGCACTCTATCTGATATAAATATATAATTATTGGAGAAAGAGGATTCACACAAACTGTGGATGAATGGCAAATAACAGACAACTTAATGCAAGCTTTTGTGGGGATGAGAATTCATCATTTATACAGGCTGGAACTTCTTGCCTGCAGAGACAAGGAGTTCTGCATAGCTATTGTGTGCCAAGAGCTATTGATCTTAATTTTTTATTGAACAGAAACTGGAGGGAGTCAAAGTAATTATAGACATATAATTTGACATTCTCCCAAAAGACCTTATGCTTATAATAATCATATAATAATTATCAAAGTTGTTTTAGATAATTTTAAACCAAAGTCCTGCAAGCAGAGTGTGGAACAAATTATTAAATTTTTGAAAGAAAAGAAAATAATAATCTTTAGAAGGATAGGAAGGAGACTAACAGGAGATACGAAGGAGACAAACACCTCTAGTCTAAAAAATTATCAGGCCAGTAGTGACACCAGTAGCCAGAAAAATATATTCCCCCAAATAAATCCTTTTTTTGAGAACCAGAATAAGTAGCTGAATAAAATGCAATATGTCATAGAGTAAAATGTGTTAACTTCTATGCCTTAAAATTGTACTAGTTTGGGTGAATTAAAATTCCTGAGTTTGTTATTTAAAGATTGCCCCTTTTTTTTTTGTTTTGGTGGAATTGTATTTTTTAAATTTCTTTTATAATAATAAATAATTTAAAACATTGCATAGAACTATGTATGGGGTTTTTGCAGGGGCATGTCTCACTTTTCATCTGTCTTGAAGGTTTTGCTATTGAAGTATTTACTGCTTCCTGAGGTATTCTCAGTGTGCACCCCTGGGAAGCTGCCTGCTGTTACTGCTACATTTAGCTTTCCGGATCGCATTGCAGGCTGAAGTCCGAAACCATTATAAGCATCATTTTTAATTTTTTTTTCCCTACCATTTTTCAGAAAAGAGCACAATGATTTTCAGTAATTTAAGTGATGAGAGTATGCTTTTCTGCTTACCTTACCAATTCTTTACACCAGTAGAGCTGGGAACCTACTATGCTTGGGAGCAGACATTCCCAATTACTCAGTGTCACAGGGAATTACCAAATAATAAGCTTTTGCAAAAGCCTTTTTTTCATATGGCAAGTAAACATGCCGATAGGTATTTCTCTGTCACTCCATACTTACATGTTGCAGTTCATGGTTACAAAGCCTGATCTCCCTGCAGACACTGCAGTATAGGAACACTGGATGTATTTCTATTTCTGTGAGCTCACCTCTTGGTGTTTCCTTGCCTGTACCCAAATGATCTGGAGATAAAATCCTGTCTAAGCCAAATCCAGACAACACAGAATAGGAAATATGCTGTCAATGGGAACTCTTTTCATCATGAGACATAAGGACTGATCAGAAACACAGACATTTTTTTATAGCTGCTATAAAGGCATATGTGGAAGCTTATGTTTAGGAGGGTCCCTAGAGGAAAGCACATATGCATGCTGCTTACCATAAGAACATCTTCGTCTTTCACATATGCCTGGCATCTACATTTCTGTTTTCAAAAAGATTGATGCATTATATAGTCTTGAAGTTACATAAATAACTTGAAAAGCAAAGCAAAGCAAATTTCAGAAGATATTAACCTGTTACTGAAAAATCTCAATCAACAAATATGAAGTAGTTGGGTTGATGGATCACCATGCCTGAAGTTTTCCTCAACCATTTCAATATAGAAATAACTTGGAATTAAAAAAAAAATAAATTGTGTGTTGGAAAAAAGCCTAGGCCTAATTTTACAAACCACCACCTTTTAGAGAGTTCAAAACTCTTTTTCCAGCACTCCATAGATGTTGATTGCCTTTCAGTACTCTGTCTAAATGGTTACAACTAAAGTAAGATTCATTCCCCTCACTTAAAATTTATGTTGCTCAGATGGTATCCAGAATGCCTAATTTTAGAACTGACAACACATTCAAGAGCTTCAAACGTGGAGAATACTTTCAATTATGTATGTTTTGATAATTATGTTGAAGTTGTCTTGAGTATTCAGCATCTAAGCTAGTTTTGCTTAAATTTGCTGAAGAGTGTCTGAAATATCGATCCTAGACCTCTTATTTTCTTCTGTGGCCTATTCTAATGTACCTTCTGAGTTCAATAGTTTTTTTTCTTCAGCTGATCATCCCCCATTAGACACATTTTGAAAGAAGCTACACGTGGATCAGCTTGGTATTCCTCCTGGCCTATTCCTTAAAACAGATGTAATTTCGTCAAGATCCCCTGAGACTGCACTTATTGCAAAATATATGTTGATACTGGTGGTGCTTTCAGACTCTTTATAATAGATTATTGAAACATAGACTTGAATATGTTGGTAAAAGGGTCTGAAAGTAACAGAAAGGGCTATAATGTCAATGAGGAGTTTTTGGTGTCCTGAAGCGAAAAGTGAAATTTTAGTGAGCTGAGTGGCTGTGTGTTAACTCTTCTGAGCTGAGCTCACCCAGTTTCTTCTGAACCTGGCATCTGTATGTCTTCTATTCGTGAATTTAATGAGAGGATCATGACTAGACACTTTTGATTTAACAGAAGGGGAAATACTTAGAACCGCACACATGGAGTACCTGTTTTGCTAAAAATATTATCTCAAGATCTCTAAGTTCCTACAGACTGATCAAGAAGAAGCTGAGCATCTCTTAACACCTACCAGCCCTCTCAGAAGACAGTTCCCTTTCTTGCAGCCAGCACTTCCACAGTCCTGACAAGCTCCAGGCACTGACTCAGCTTCAGTGGGATCTGTAGGCAGCCAAACCAGGAGTCTTCCAGCTCACTTGTTGTGACCTGGTTCCTCAACTGCCCTCTAGTTAGGAGCCCCCAGAGTGATGGCTTCCAATCATATTTTCCTTTTCCTCATTATAATCTGCTGTCCTATTAAAGCAACTGACTCATTCAATAGACTAGACTATTAGAAGCAAAACATACACTACCCAAAAACAGTTGCAGAGGTGGTTTGTTTGTCATGATTCGATCACATTTCTTTTCTATCTGTATTTTTTCAGAATATTTTTATATCTTTCTCTTTCTTTACATGCTTCAAGTCATTCACTTCCTACTGCCTATTTTTCCTTCCATCTTATCATTTATTTTTAGTTACAAATTCTCCCTCATTCACCTAAATCTTAACATTTAACATTTTGCTACTACTTATGAAGCCTTCCAAAAACTGGTGACTATGCTTGAGATTCTGGAATGAAAGGGATTGGAGAAAGTATATCCGTGGACATAAAAAAAACCCAAAAGTACCATGTACTAATTCTTACCTAAGGAAAAAATCATACAAATAAATCACATGCGTTCCATTTATAAAATGCAGGGTAGTGGATTTTTTTTTCTTCAAGAGGATGCCACATTTGCCTAGCCTATTAGGTAATTAATTTCCTATTCTCCCACCCCCTCACCTCCCCCCAAGGAAAATCATAAAACTTTCTGCCTTATGGAAAAGGGGCACAGACTTGTCAGAGCTCCTTCCAAGTAATATTATGGCTCTCAAACTATTCACTATGCATCAGTTCTGGCTTGTCTTCCCATCCAGAAACTCATTCTTTCTCCTCCACAGGAGATTAACGTGAAATTCGATAGCTTTCAAAAGTGGTTTGAAACCTTAAACAAGAAATAAGAGCAGTTGGGACCAATTGTTCTGAACAGTGAAACCTGTCACACTGCATATAGCCAGGCATGCTCTGATAGTTCTTTCACTCTGAACTGGGTAATAGGAAAGTCAGTAAAGAAATGTTGTGTAACCTCCTTGAAGCCCATATTCTCCGAGTATAAGAGAATTTGAACAAAACACAATGAAAACTGTATTTGTTGTCTAGGTAAAGAACATGTTGGTTCTGCTTATCTTCTGAAGTAAGCTCCTCCAGGCAGGGACTGAATCTTTGTACTTTTTACAATATCAAGTGTGCTGTAAGCACTTCACAATTAATAATGAATTGTAAGTAAACGCAAAACTTGTGAGAGGTGCCAGACTGCCATCTCTGGAGACCTGGCCAGTCTATTTATGTAGAGAATAGGTAGCACAGCATTGCAGACTTGTTTATGCTGCTCCAAAAATTTACTAATTCATTTCACATAGGCTGCTGAACAACCATCAGATGGTAACTGCTCAAAATCACAGAAGTCCAGGAGAGATTTAATCTGCTGCCTTCATGTTCTAAAGCTACAACAGGGGGTGTATCTCATTTTCAATCGGCGGAATGAAGTAGCATCCTCTATTTTTAATTGGAATTAACATTAATTCAGGAAATAAAAGGCTTTTAAGATATGCCAAGGAATATTAAAATTAGTATTGGGGGAAATGCTGTTTACCAGAACTCTGTTTAGAGTACATAGTAAGTGAATTAAAAGTAACTTGTTTGCATTTTAGCCCCATAATTTTTAGTTCATTTAGCATGTCTTGCATTTTCTGAAATTATGAGGAATCTAGGCATAGTATAATTGACTACTTCTAATGCTGAGGTAGTATCTAATCATCCTCTTTGAATTTCCCCTTTAAAATACCTCTGTAATAAAATGAGAAGTATGAAAACCTTTTAAAAGAAAACCTGAACAAAGAAGAGTGTTTCATTCAATGGTGTACTTACCAGTAATTCTTCGGATGGCAAAGTCAGCAGACAGAAGGAACTTCTTCAATTCTGTGCTGAAGTAAAAAAGAAAAAATCCAAACCTCAAATTACTTCCCTGTGGCTACATAATTCCAGAGAACTACAGGTTCACCTTCACATCAGTTTTTCTGCAATTAATAAATCATGCAGCAAATTGGGCTTATCTCTATCACAGCCACCAAAATCAAACCACTGTCTTTCTCATTAAGCAAATAATGGAAAAAATGGGAATAGTAGGGTAGCATTCTGTAGAGGTACCCATCTGTTTTTGCACTGAGGCAGGTAAATAACATCAATCTGACCAAAATGAGCTCCTGCTCATCCCACGTGTCTGTGTACTCTGAGTGTGACAGGTTCAGGCACAGATTCACACAAATGCACTTAGGTCTAACTATGTCACCAAATGTTGATGGCACTTGGCTTTTTAGATGTTGCACTACTTGCTGCCACCCCCATGTCCCTCCCCATGGCTGAACCTACTGGAGCCAACCTGTTTTCATAACACAGAAATCTCAGGCTCTGTGAAGCTGATGCCTCCCTCCCCACGTGGCAGGTAGAAATGTACATCTCTCCAGCTGATCTACTATGTGGGTTTTTAATTACCGATAAAACACGGCTCCAAGTAATGTCTGTCTGCTTTGTTTACAGGTGAATAACTTCATACTTTGCTCAATTACCCACTAGAGGAGCCACCAGCCCACAGGTTCTTGCTACCAATCCTGGCTCTTTCTCAAGTTACCATGCACTAGCACTGCTTTGCATGACACATGTACTCAGCCTTTCAACTTTTCCCTGAAAAAAATCAGCAAAACACAACCAACACATGTCTACCATTCACCTTGAAATAATAAATTCACAGGTACTATTCTGGGTCCTTTTTTTTTGCTCCCATTTAAGCCCCAAAACACTGTGACTGTGAATATGACTGCATTTTTGCTTTTTGGCCTTTATTTTTCTTTTTAATTATTGAAGTTCATTATTCAATTAGTTTACATTCTGCACTTGGAACAAACCCCACAAAAGCCAGAGAGTCACTATCAGTATCTGTTCCTACATATGGAAGAAATAGCACTATCAGGTTTGTTATTATTAAATACAGTAGCATAGACACTTCCCTGAGTCTGTGTAGTGAAAAAGACATTTTAGTCAGTTCATACCTCTGGACTTCATAGAGTTAACTTATTCCAAAAGCTCTAAGGAAGCAGAAATTTATTGAATTTCTCAATATTCTCTTAAAGGCATCAACAATATCAGTGGATTTTTGAAAGCACAAACTGCAAAAGGTTGCTGTCCTTACACCTGCAAACTGCTGCAGAGAATGCTGGCAGCCTGCTTCCAAAATCTAACCCCCTGCTCAGCAAGCAAACTGCAGAATCAACACAGTCTCCCCATTTTAGCCCCCAAAATCTTGGCATTGAGCCCAGAATACAAGTGAGTTACTTCCATTTTATTAGCACTTGTGAAGAGACAGGTGAGATCTAATTTTAAAGCCTTCAGTCTAATTTTTTTTCCATACTCATGAATCTTGGCAGAGAGCCCGAAGATGAAGGATCATTCTATTCATTTGTAGGGGAGTCCTGCTCTGATTAAACCCTTTAAAGCTAAAAAATTATCCTTTTTTTCTGTTACTGAGGCATGTACAATTACATAACATATGTATGAATTAGGTTAACCAATTATTTTGAAATGTATGGCTTACATATTCATATCAGAAAAAATGGTTATTCCCATAAGCAAATTAATGGATGTTCTTTATCAATAGGTACATTGCTGCTAGAAGCTGCGTTTCTGAAATTTAATGATTGATAAGGGTTTTGAGACATGGAGAATTTCTCAAAGTTGTTCACAAATGTGAAATAACTATACCACAATGACTTTAAAAAATCACCATCTGGGAATCCTTCCATTCAGCTTAGGCAGAGTTTGCTTCCTGAGGGCATGACTCAGTTTGATAAACTGAGGCAGCCAAAAGTGATAAAAAGCCATTAGAGGTGGGGTGGCAGGATGCTAGAATAAAAAAACTCTACCTCATGTCTTCTTCTTATTCTTATCATTAATATTATTATTATATATCCTGTCAGACATTAAGAAGCAACTGAAAACATAAAACCCCTTAATTTTGACTATGACTACCTGAAGAAAAATTAGCATAGAAATTGAAAAAATACAACTGCAAGAAATAAACATGTACACAGCCTACTTTGTAAAAAAAGTTATAGAGTCATTTGCTTCATAAAAAGATCTCTGGAATTCAAATATTTATCTTTAATTGAATAAAGACTCCTTAAAAAAATCTCTTCTGATCCTTGGAAAACATGGCTATGGCAAAGGCAGTTATGCATGAAGCACTTTCAAGTTATGCAAATCCTCAAGAGGAAATTATATTAATCCCCAGATTCTATGCATTCTTCACTAATCACTTGTTATGCATACTCAAAATACAGAAAGCAACCTAACCAAACAACTTCTAAAGTTATTTTGAGTCTAAAAATCCACAGATCTTCACAGAATAAGTAAAACAGGGACACACAGCCAAAAGGTGGAAGTCAACTTTTAAATGGATGTCATTCCTTACCCCAGATTTTATACAATTCCCACATGCCCAAGTTATCATATCCCTTTTCTATGGTAGCTGCAAAACCACAATATTGGGTCCTCCTCCCACCTCAGCAGGTCGCTGCCTCTGCCTTAACACACCCACCCTGCTGCCATCTCACTTTGCCTCTGCCAAGGCACATTTTCATGTCAGACAAAAATACATCTGAATATACTACGACAGAGTAACAGATGGAATTCCTCTACACAGAACTGCAGCACAGCCCTCTTCTGAAATGGAAGTTGCCTGTGCTGACTCAGTCTGTCTCAACACCCCTTAACATTCACTGGTAGAAGACAGTGTTTTTGGAAGCTGGAATAACCAGAATGAGCACTTCATATCAATTATGGACTGCACTGTAGCCATACTTATGTCTAATTATTTGTGGCAACATTGGGTAGGGAGAGGTATCTCCCAGGAAGGGTTACAAAGGATTCAAGTTAAAAATCAACAGTCAGAAGTGAAGTTGATCAGCTACACAACATTTACTTCTCTTACGGGCAGATTTACTGGCTGTTAAATCAGTAGCTACACATGGAAAGGCCTACTTTGGAGGTGACAAGTTAAAGGATGACTGTGACTAAGACATTGAAAGAACAAGAAAGCAGTTTTCTGTTGGGCAAAACTTTGAAAAAAGTAATGCCTGAACTGAAAATTCAGTGATTGAAAGACAAAATTAAGAAATTTCACATCACACTTTTGAGGCTATAAAACTACCAGCAGAAGAGACATGGAAAATACAGCTATGTAATTAAAGGCTGGTCCTGAATATATTTTTAATATTATGATTAAACTTAGGGAAGAACGTAAGACTTGCAATGAGATGACACATCTAAACTACAGACACAGCTTAGAGCAATACAGTACCAGACAATGGTGTTTCCTAAAAAACCTTCTTACCAGAACAAAAAGTTATAAATAAACTGAAACTTAAAATATGAGGTGTACACAGGCAAGTTTTCCTTTGGTCATAAAGAATATAACCATGTTGAGTTTCTGCGTTTCCATACATGTCTTCTTGCATTTTCACTTGTGGGTTTTTTGTGATTTTTTTTGCCTGGGATTTAGGGTTGGGGTTTTTTTGTTTGTTTCTTTGTTGTTGGAGTGTTTTATAATAAGCATTACTTCATAACTTAGAAACTACAGTAGAGAAAAATGCATCAGAAAAACATAACACACCGTAGTACTTGAAGAAGTGTTAATTAAATGGACAAATTATCTAGGTTAAGGATAAACTTTTTCTGTTCTTGCTGAGTTTTTAGTTCCCCAATCCAGTCTGCTGTAGTAAAGTATAAATGGTCTAACCAGAGGGAAAGGACTACTTCTTTCACTTACATTGCCACCTTATGGCAGTTAAATATGTTTGTGAAACTATGGCCTAATTTAGACCTTCCGTTGGACAATTAGTACGAATAAGCCACCTTCAGAGATGTCAGCTGTCAGAAGTGCTACTGAAACAAAAATCACAGTGAGTCACCAGCACCAGAGCTTACTCGCTAGAGATGTCCAGAATTCTAAGCAGGGAAAGAGAAATCCACAGAGATATAAAATATTCCTACTTAAATGAAATTTTAACTGTATGATAACTAGGTTTACAAACATTTTGGCTGTCAGTATTACTTTTACCATCTTCACACTGAATCAGGAGAGTCAAGACTGATGCATTTTATTTTAGGGAAGGAAACTGGAACACTGAAAAATAATTTGATGTAAGTCTACAAAATAAGAAAATTATTTTTCATTAATAATATATAAAGAATGACATGTTTTTCTAAATCACTCAAGACCAGGAAAATTCACTTACTAGTAAGATTTGACCCTAACTTCCCAGTGCCCATTCACTCTCCAGCAGCTGTGTTAATATACCTCTTGCATAAACCCTGAACATTGGAAGTACCTAACAGCACTACAACAAACTCTTTTCATAAACTGGCATTGCTTTCCTGCAATGCCTTTCACAGCTGAGTCATGAAGGAACTGCTAAATTGACATTATATCCTAGCAAATTTCTGAGCCACTTGGAGTATTCTTCAGTTTTACTGGAGCACAAATGTGCCCATGTTTTTAAAACGTCTTTCAAAGTCCCAAACAATGGCAGTTTCTAAAAGTATCAGGGTTTTTTATCACTGATAAAACCAAAGAGCTGAACCAACCCCTATGCTACAACTAAGATCAGGAAAGGGTAATGATATGGAATGGTAATTGAAATACACCAACTATCAGTAATTGTAAAAATTCCTCATAACATGTCAGTGTAACTGGCAGTAATAGAGCTAGATGGTTTCAGACAAATCTGCTGTAATCCCTTAATATATAAACTGATCAGAGGCAGGCAGTAACTCCTAACCATGAATGTTTTATAAATACAAAGAAAGCTGTCCAATTGCTCAATACCTCTTATGCTAAGGAACTCTCACTGATATCAAGTTCATATTGTCAGTGGACTCATGATTTTCTGATATATTTTTTCTTAATACTAAATTAAACCAGTTAAGCTAGTTCAGTCTTTGACAGTCTAGAACAGAAGTGACTGCCCTGCTTCATTTTGTTAATTTCCCTCACCTTTATCCCTACTCTTTTCAGGTCTTTGTCAGTTTTCGGAACTGAGTTGCTTCTCCTCCTCCTTTCCATACCTTTACTTATTTCCCTCATCTCACAGCCTGGTAAACAGAGCAGAAAAACAGGATGGAGAAACCCTGCCTCATCTACAACAGAGATGGCCAGTTATGCACTCAAAGCTCTCACCACAGTGCACAGGGTGGAGAAGGGACTTGTTGACTGTTGTGCTTTTGCAGACTTATTGAAGCATTAAGATGCTGAGTAGCTGTTTGTGGTGTGCTGAAAGAACTTTCTTCCCGCTTGGAAACTACCATGACTTATCCAGTGCATGTGCAATTAACAGGTGGGAAAGAATCAGAAAGCAATTCATTGGTCAGTCTCTCACCCTGGGAATCAGATAAAGCTTGGATTAACTTGGTAATACCTCTGGTGGCATTTTGGCATTAATGTTTTTTTCACTGTCAGAATGGCCAGTAGCCAGTAACATTCAAAGAAGTTTTTCCAGACCAACAACCCAGTTATGCTCAGAATGACTAGAAGTTTAGCTCACATTCTTCCAGATTGGATATAGATTAGCAAGATATCAGAAAAGCCCTAAAGCACCATGAGAAAATTTTTAAAGAGCTAGGGAAGTTCATAGCTGAAATTGTCCTAATATTTAACTATAGACTTGAAACTGTTAAGAAAATGCAGTCACACCTCAATAAAATCTCACAAGGTTATGTACAGACCACACTTTATGAAAGTCCTTACTACTTTCATCAGATGGGACACTTCTTAAAGAGACAGAACCAAGTTCTGTATATTAAAAATCTAAGTAAAAGGAGGAAGTAAGTTGTTTATCAGTTGCTGAATGTCAAATTTATCTGCCTCTGCTTGCAGTTAAATGGGACATTCTAAGGTAGTATTTTTGCCATGTTTCGACATTATTTAAAATCACTTCTGAATGTCCTTTATCTCCACAAAGGACATCTGAGTACAGTGCATCTGTTTTTTTTAAGAATTCATACACAAAGTTGTAATTTTATGTGGAACAAAATTACCTATAAAACCTGAAAGACACTGTCCCTAATTTTTGTTTTTAAACACAAATTATCTTCTCTCTTCACTCTTTAAAATTTATTCTAATTGCTGCTGAAGTCTATTTGCTAATGAGGTTACCTGCCATCACTTGCTGGTGCTGTCAGATGTGAAGAAACGGCTGCAGCTGATCCAGTTACTCTTCAGCTCCACCATCTGAATCAACACATTGATTTGTGGGCTTCCTGCTTGAAAGGCAACTCTTCTGTCTTCCAGACTGGGAATAGAGCAGGAAGAAAAAGGAAAGGAGACACAGTTACGCTCTAGTAGAGCTGTCCTTAAGTCAGAAAAGAACCTGCGTGTAGAACAACAGGTATAGGCTCTTACCTACCTACTTACATTCTCTTCCTTTAAACTTCCACAAATATTCTTCTGCAAAACCAGAGGCAAAAGAGATTGTAGACTAAATGAAGCTCTGAAGATGTAACTTTTTCTCTATGTCTTATGTATGAAAAAATACTGAGGAAACACTGAGGAAACCTTTCAAATGCAGTTCCTTTGACTTAACAATGCAGAACTTTTTTAAAAACCAAGAATTTCACAAGTACATTTTGGACAGTATATTACTGACGATGCTAGGGAGACCTGCAAACTCAGCTTTTTTCTGCCCTTCAGAGGAAAAAAGGCATTTTATTTTACTTCATCATGGATTCTTAAAAGGAGTGCATTCCACCACATTAGTCTGAATTGCCATGTGAAACCTTCATCTCATGGAAAGGGATTGACAGTGGAACAGGAAAAGGGAAGCTGGAATGTGAATAGGTACCTAGTAATACATAAAGGTTGAACCCACATGCCTTCCTATTATGCCTTTTCTCTTTTTTCTTCAGAAAATTTTGAGAATTTTTAAACTGTAAAATTATTAAACACATTTATAAAGTAATACATGTAAATAAATAGGGTACATGGACATAGATGTGTTTTGGATATTTACTGATATGTAAAGTATTTTTTGATCCTAGTAGATTTTAGTATGAAGTATTCTCTCTGATCACAAAAGTAAAACAGTTCCATGTGTTAGATAATTATTTCTAATCATATTCTGCTGCAGATTTTTCTTACTCCATGTTCTATGGCACAATCTTTTATCTTCAGAGTTCATCAATTTCCAATTAACTGATATAAAAGACTTTATATTAATAACCTGTCAGTAATACCAGCACTGTAATTTCTTTTCCTGTCACTTCTATGTAGCTTTTGAAATTTCCTGTTGGATACTCTCCTTATATGTAGCAGAATTAAACTGTAGAAAAACTGGTCTAAATCCTGAAATACATGCAGAAAAATCATGTCAGTACTGTATTATGTTGTCTTCATATGTCATTGGTTACTATCTTTTCAAAGCAAACATCCTCCTTTCCTTGTACTTCTAATATTTATATCAAAATAACAGAATTCTAAAAGACTGATGCAGCATAGATAAATGAAATTTCAAGTAACTGCTTTTCAAATAGATGAGAAAGCAAGAGTGGTAAAGTTGGTGATTCACAATGCTCTTTAGCATAAGTCTGAAATTTTTTTCCTTGGATGTACAAGCAGTTCCAGACAGAGGCTATCAGGAGCTTGCATTTATCTGCCCTCCTATTCAGCATCACATAAATCACATCCAATTTCCAATGTTACACAGTTAGACCATGAGCAGCTGCTTTCCATCTGTATAAATAAATTTACTAGAATTTGCAGAAATGCTGCAGCAATCATTGTAAGACCACATTTGACAATCACCAGGGCCATGAAGAAGTTAAGACAAGAGAAAGGGTATTCACAATGTTAATTATTGGAGAGAATATTTTAACTTTTTTGCCTGCCTGAGACCATGAATTTGAGACCACTGCTGGCATAGTTCAGTTTGCATTATGTTGTGGATGCAGCTGCAATTTTTACTAAACGCTACATAGAGATATTAATGCAAGTGTGGCTGCAGAATATGAGCATAAAGTACTATACAGCTCGGCAATCAAGAAGTACCACATGATGGGTTGCTATGGCATCTGCAAGCATGACTTTTTTATAAAGCAATATTGCAAATAGCAATACGGCAAATAGCAATACAGCATGTAATTCTATGACCATTTTTAAACATGACTGTTACAGATACTTACTACTTTGGAAATGAAAACAGTTTATTACGTTCCATTCCAGACACACATTTTTTGAAAAATATATTGTGCTGTTTTTTATCAGCTATCACATTCCATAAAGCCTGTTATCAAGATTGCTGTTAAAGAGAAAGTAACATGCTTTTAAGACAATAGAAAATGGAAGTGCAGAGCATGTCTGGAACTGCAGGGTTTGATTGTTATAAATTGTTTATGAAGCGTCATTCCTTATTTTCATCAAAAGCTTTTCTTGCAGCAGACATCATGTGTGCTTCAGCATGCAATTTTCCCTCTCCAGAGGGACGGAAATATGCCGCAGTATACTTTGCTAGGGTTACACTGCAGTCTCTTTTTTTTTTTTTTAAGGCAAGCACTAGAATATGTCTCTTTCCACTGTGCAACAGCTCCCACTGACCAGCGAGGAAAAATAAATATGCTGAGTGACAGAGCCTGCCTGCTGTATCACATAGACAAAACCTAGTTGTGCTCTGAGAATGAAAGAAATTGTACCATCCCCCACTGAAAAAGATGTTGCTAATGCAGAGGTTTGCGAGACATTAAATATTCTACACTGCAGAGATTTCAGATTATTTCTCCTAATGCCTTACTGAGCTAGATAAGCCTTTCTGAATATATACCACAGAATGAATATTGTAAGGATTTTCTCTGCCCAAAAAATCCCCTTCATTTTTAACAATACTTCATTATATATATATATATATATATATATATATATATATATATATCTCACTGTTTGCCATGCAAACGACACAGATACTTTCATACGTGATTCTTCTAGAAGGCTGGGGCTGTCTCAGGGCTGCACCGTGGGATTAGATGAATAATGCCTATTAAGAAAAGTAAACCTAAAGCTATTTGAGGAATTCCCCGTTGCATCAAAACCCTTCAGCTGTAGTTTAGAAAGCTCAGATGATCATGGCACTTCTTAACCAATGTGGTATCAGGTCTGGATATAGGTCCACACGTCTTACAGGGTACAGAACTGAAATCCAAGAAGCTGTTGTTTCAGTCACAAAAGTATCGACAACGAACCTATCTTTACCTAATCAGACGAATTATGAGGTGGTAACAAGCACCACGTGTCCATTGTGTGCGAGGCCAGGCTCTCTGCAGTGTCCGTGCCCGCGTTGGTGTTCGCTGGCGCTGCCGGTGGCTGTGGAGCGGGCACGGTGTGGACAGCTCCCGGCTGTGCTCTCTGCCAGATCCAGCCCGGGAACAGCCGCACCAGCGGCCCAGAGATGCTCCCACAGCCCGGCCGCCACAGCGAATTCCTGCTCAAAAATAACTACCCCAGAACCTATTTAAGGCTTCTTTATGAAAGCAAGAGAGTGAGCACTATTCTACCTATTCCCCCTGCTATCTCTCCCTTTTTCATTTTTACAAGTGATTTTGCATGATGGATGCAAGACTAATCTTGTCCTTAGAAGTGAAACAGAGTTTTGTTACAGGGTTGAGGTGAGCCAGGATTTGAAAAATAACAGAATTGTTCCACTTTTATGCTCCTGTACAGGTTTGGGGTACAGCTGGGGCTTCTAAGGATGGTGGGGAGCGCAGCTGGAGGTTGATGACACCCTCACAAAGTAAAATACACCTACTTTCTGGGGTTAGTAAGAGAGAGTAAAGAAAGCTCATTAAGCAATTTTAAGGGAGCTTTTCTTATTAATTTTTCCTTTTCTGTAACCTGGGACAATAAGAGAGTGCAGTGTCCTACTGCTCTTAAGAATTTTGCTTCATATTTTGCATAATATATGACTGACCCATTACCTGAAACCACTGTTTTATATCAAAACTAAAACACAGATTTCTTTTATACCTGCAGGTTAAGGAGGAAGTCTGCAAGTCAACTGTGTCTTCCATAAGCTTTTTACCTTCAAGGTATACTGGAATAATTTCAAAAAAATATAGAAGTATCCAAATTTATTCAAATATATACACTTAGAATCCAAAAATAAATTACTTTTCTTGTAAAGGTCTAAGATATTGCATTTGAGACATTAAAAATGTAGTTACTCCAGCTGGATTATTGGTTCAATAGTCATAATTTTTAAAATAATAGAAATTTTATAGGGCAAAATGATTTCATAAATGACCTTACATATTTCTGTGCACTACCAAATTTGTAGAAAAAATATTACTTAAATATTTTATGCTTATTCCACATAGAATTTTCAAGTTCTCTACACACCTGTCCAGCACTGACTTAACTCTATTCTTTAAATAGCAATTTAAAGTATAACCAATATTTTTTTCAAAGTATTTACATTATTACATTATTACATGATTATTGTCAGCAACTACAATATTAAAACACTAGATATCCTGGATTGAAAAAGCATGCACACTAATTAAAATCAGCTATAGTTACTAAAAACGTGCACACTGCCCTTCAGAGCACAGCGTAGTTCAGGGTATTTTCCTGTTAGTTACACTGACCCAAGAATACAGCAGCTACTCCTCACAAAAGAAATGAGAACACAAAAAAAGAAAGACAAAAAGGATTAATTACCCCATGCCCAGATCCAAGGCACACACCGTGTCCCTTATCCTGCACCTGTGAGAAGCAAACCCTTGCAGGGACCAGCCCGAGAGCCTTGGCAAAGGCATCAGTTCCTGGGGACAGCTGTGACACGGCCACTAAAACCTCTAACAGCTCTCCTTCCCTTCTCTTGGCAAGCATGGATTTTTTAGAGGGAAAGGGATTAAAGAAACTCTCCCATGGGGTTATTTTGGTGACAGATCCCAGGTCACCTATCCCAGGGTAAGCAGTGTCTACAGGAGTAGCTGTGGAACCATTCTGGGTTGGACTTGCCCAACAGAGAATATCGCTGGATCTCTTCCTGGGCAACTCAAAAATCTGACAAAAAGACACACAGTTGAAATGCGTTTTTTTTCTGAATTCTAGAAAAACTCCTCTGGTCAGGACAACACCAGCATTTTATTTCATCTTGATGGTAACAAGTTGATACTGATCTAAGTCATGAAGCAACATGTGATCTGGATGTCTAAATCACCTCACTGCCGAAGTGGCTCCCCCTTAATTTTACCAACCATTACTTGCTAACCTTTATAAACTTCATACAATAAAAGACAAAGACTAAAATAATTACATAAAAAGGTCATCTTTATTCTTTTAGGTTGTTAGCAATGTAGTTATTTTTGGTAAAACAACTTCCTGCATGCAGTTAATCAGTACACTATGAGCCAATAATTTCTATTAAAGCAGGAGCTCGTCAATATTCTAGTTCTTTTGTAAGAAATGCAAAGTGTTTCACTGCCCATTGCACAAGCTCACTGTTCATCCTAATGAAGGAAGATTTTTGAATAACAAAATATATTTAAAGTGTTTCTACTGCAGTGTGCACCAATAAGCAAAGCAGACAGTGTGAGATTAACTCTGGGGAAAAAGCAATGTTCCTATGACTAAGATTACCCTGAAAATCAACAGACAGGATTATAACATAAAAAGGCCTTCTATCTTGTTTCATACAAAAAGACCTACCTACAGGTCAGAAAATAAATTGTACTGTTCATTTGTTTTTAAATTATTCCTTATTAAAAGCTGTTTAAAGCTGTTAGCAGGAATTTTCAATTCCACTTTGTATCTTAGGTTTCTGAACAGTAAGGTGTCAAAGACAGACAGCAATAAAAATTAATAACAACAGGAAAATACGTGTAATGTCTTCTAGTAAGTATAAAATGTTATAAAATAAAGCTATTTTTAAAATAAAAAGAATAGATATGTCATAATTTTCTTATAGCCCCATATTTTAATCCATCTATTTGTCCTGTATAGTCAGTCCAAATACTGCGTATTTGCTGATTACAACACAAAATAAAATCTTTGATAGCAGCAAACTATTGCTAACTGATATGAGGAATGATGGTCTTGTCAAACAGTTTTTCTTTTTACCAGTCACATCTCTTCCCATGCTAAACTTCAAGAGCTGTAGGATAATAGCAGCAAGCATGCATCAGTTAGAACTTCCAATTATTTGAAGTATCACCGAATATATCATAATATCTACTGAAATGTTGTAAGCTAACTTACTATGCTACACATTTGACACATATACAGTAATTACGTCATTGTCTCGTTGTTCAAAAAGGTACCACTGTGCAAAACAATTGATTAAATAACAGAGGGTATTTTACTTACATGTATAGCGTCAGCCTGAATGCAAAAAAACTCATCTAAACCACAGTGCAGGACAAAGCTGATTTCAGTACATCTTTTTGGTCATGTCAGCTCTCTATGGAAGGTTACATTACAGTGGGAACCTGACTAAATTGCCAAGAGGTGTCAAAACCACTTCTCTCACATACATATTTTGTATTTCTATGATCCATCCTTCCAAAGCAGGGGAATTTAAATCTGAGGTATATATTAAGATAGTACCCAAAGGCGCTCTGCTATCAACTTATTTTCATAGCTTTGATTATTTTCCTATTTGGGATACACTCACAAGAAATAAGAAGCGTAGCACCAGACTTTGGAATAAAGTATAGAAGCTACTCATGATATTACAGGGTCAAAACATACCACAAAAAAACCTTATAATTTCCTATAGGCAGAATTTGGCATTTATAGCTTTTCTGTGCAAAGAATTGTTTGAATGTTTCAGGAATTATGAACTACCTTGTACTCTGAAAGTAATTTTTTCATAGTTTCCCAATTTTCCAAACAGGACCTCTATGTAGCATCATTTATTTAAACCACTGTATCTGAAATGGACAGTACAATAAATTAAGAACAACTAAAAGGTAATAAAAATAAATACATTTAACTTAAAAGACTAGGTCACCAACCTCTTTTCTGTGAGAATTATTCCCTTGTTTGATTACTGACAAATTCTCTATCTGGACTCCGTTGGTTTTTTAATAGTTTGCTGTTTCTTTGATCTACAGCCTGAGATTCAATAATCTGGAATCCTGCTTTTTTGCATTTAGAAATGGCTTGAAGAGAATCACGTTCATATTATGATGTCGTAATTACCTATTCCTGACGTTTATGTTCCTCTGCATGGAAGAGTATTTTTAGTGTTTATCTAAATAAAGAGTACTTAAATTTTGTTTTCTCAACACAGCAGAATTAATAAAGCAGTATGTTATTAAAGCAAACAAGATCATGAAAAAGAACTGACACACATGGAACACAGATAGGAGATGAAATGTACACAGTGGACACACTTATTCCAAGAAAGTAGAGGCTTATTAGGACCCATTAAGGGTTCCAATAGTCCAAGTAGAAATTTTGTGTCTCCTCTTAATTAGTAACAGCTCATAATCAAAACTATTGCTCTGCAAGTTTGTTTCCCTGTTACAGACCAAGGGTTTACTAGGGAAGGATCGTTATCTTGAACAGGCACTGACTGCAGCAGTGGGTAAATATGTAAAAACTTATAATTTTGGCATAATCTTCCAGTAAGAGTGACAAAAACATCATATTTTCAAGCTCGCAAACATTTATGATGGATAACCTCTGCCTTTTACTTTTTGTTTCCTCTTCTATCTTTTCCTTTGTCTTCCTTTTCTGATTTGTCATCTTCATATTTTTCTTTTTCTGGTTTTGTTACACTATCATAAGAAGGTGGAGCTGTGGCAGATGCAGACATATCCATTTTCTCTGGAGATGAGTTTTCACTCAGCTTAACAACAATCATATCTTTTTTTATAAGCTGATCACCCCCATCTTTCTGATACATAAATGAAAGCTTCTTTACTGACTGTCTTAGGAGATGACGTCTGTAAGCATGTTGAATGATAGTGGCAGAAATTTCTTCCTGTTTTCGTTTCAATGTAGTCGTAATTGGTTCATAGGAAGCTTTAGAGGGATTGGATGCCATAAACCGATCTTCCATCTGTATTCTGAGGGCGTCCATCTCCCCACTTTCCCCCAGTACACGCTTTGTGAAAGCAAACAAGATGTCAAGGCAGTGAATTCTGTCACCGCTCACCATGGGCAGATCCATTGCAATAAGCTGGACTTTGTTCGGTTTCGGTATATTAAGAGGAGGCTCAAGTGCTGCTGCGAAATCAGACAGTTTGCTATATTCTATGAATTGTGTTGCATCAGGATCATATTTTTCCCAAACCTCATAGAACATCTCAAAGTCATCCTCGCTCAAGGGTTCAGCACTTTCTTCAGTTGCAACACTGAAGTTCTCCAAAATCACAGCAATGTACATGTTCACCACCACCAGAAAGGATATGATAATGTAGCTGACAAAGAAGAAAATCCCAACAGAAGGGTTGCCACAGTCACCTTTCACAGAGCTCCCCGGATGATCTTTATGGGGGTCACAGTCTGGCGCCCCACTGTTCAGAATTGGGTTGAGCAAATTATTCCAGCCAGCAGATGTGGTGATCTGAAACAGGCAGATCATGCTGTTGCCAAACGTTTCAAAGTTGAACATGTCATCAATTCCATCTTCCCTCTTGACATAGGCAAAGTTGGACATGCCAAATATGGCGTAGATGAACATGACCAGGAAGAGCAGCAGCCCAATGTTGAACAAAGCAGGAAGAGACATCATCAAAGCAAAAAGCAGAGTGCGGATTCCCTTGGCGCCTTTAATGAGGCGCAGGATTCGACCGATTCTGGCAAGTCGTACAACTCTGAACAAAGTTGGTGACACAAAGTACTTTTCAATCACCTCGGCTAGAAACATACCTGTGAAACAAAAAGATAAATTAAGAGACTAAGTTTTTAACACAGACTACATTTTCCACAAAAAAGTAGAAACACCCCCCGACTCTATTTGTGGAATTAGTGGAAAATATAATTGAAGATAAATTTTATCTGCTATGGATAATTTTAGAATTTTTTCCCCACACTTTTAGAAAATAACCCCAAACCTAAAAGTATTACAACTGATACAGAATTATTAAGAAAGTTAGCACTCTCAAGTATGCATTTAATTTCCTAAATAATGAAGAGAAATTAAGTAACTCCTCTAATTTGCACAAATTGACACAGATAAAGCATTAAATACACATACAAATATATTTCATTTTGAATGTAAGAATTTCTTACCTATTATTGAAAGAATAACAACCACAAAATCAAAAATATTCCAGCCAATGGTGAAGTAATAATAACGGAGCGAAAATATTTTGAAGACACATTCACCAGTGAAAAGGACAACAAAGACCAAGTTAATCCAATACAAAATATTTTGCATCAGTTCAGTCTGGTCATCTGTTTCTATCATCATTGTGACCATGTTAAGACAGATTAGAACCATAACAGTGATGTCAAATAGTTGCTGTGTTACAATATCAAACATCAGACCTTGCAATTTGTTCTGAGGGGAGAAAAAAGAAAAGGTTATAGTATTTTTATGTAATAAACATGTTTCCTCCCTCCCATTTCATTCTTCCTCTCCCAAAATATACAACCAAGCAAAAGGCTCAAAAATCTAAGAAAACCATTGTCCAGTAACTTATTCGCCAGTTCAAAGTTTTCCCCTCAAAACCCAAAAAGCCTGTATTTCTTCACATCTTTGATTCTTTGCTTCTTCAGGCATAAAAATATGAGAGATTTTTCCTGCAGAACAGATATATATACTTTTCAATTCAGAATGAGGGGATAATTTCAAAAAGGCTGAAACCATTTTAGAGTTAAATGAGAAATTTTATTATAATTAATGTACTGCTGTGATTTCTCCCCAAATGCAGATGACGTAAGAATAGCACAATTCTTACCACTGGTCGAGGGATAGGTTTCTGTGGTTTCTTGGATCCCAGCTTCTTCATTGCATTGTAGTACTTCTTTTGTTCTTCTGTCATGAAAATGTCTTGACCTCCAAGGTAAATTAATAAAAGAAACCCCAAATCTGATTACAGCCAGGCCTTTACATCCATTAATTCCCAGCATTGCAGAACATGATTTTAATGAACCCTTTATTCATCCTTATACATAGTTACCAAAACCAAAACATAATAATTATTTCAAAGACTGTTAAAATATTTGATGAATTTTGAAGGAAAAAATGAAAGAAATTAAGGAACAAATAAAATCCCCAGAACTTCTATCTATTTCTTATTAAAAAACAATATATACCTGATTCAGTTAAATAAATTGAAAAAACCAAACAACTTGTGCAATATACATTTCACAGACACTTATAATTCTAGCACCATAAACTCCACATTGTAAATCAATCTACCAGAAATAAAAAAGCTTCAAAGGTACAAAGATACATAGTGAACAGATATGTTTTCAGGTAAAACATACAAGGAGAAAGAAATTACTGATTTTACTTTTCAGGATGTGCATTTTACCATTTGAGTATGGGGATCTCAGTTCAGATGATATATGAACAGTGTATATGTAGCGTGATCATCCCCCTACATTGTACTGATACTATCAGAAGCATGGGGGTTTCTTGCCTGAATAAAAGGATTTCTAGACTGGCCTGTGTAATACACATATGGAAAACCTTATCAGATATACAATTTATACTGACAAGTAACTTGTTTTCTTCCTTTCATGCATTTGTTTGTAATTACAATCCAGGAATACATGATATCAAAGCAGTGGCATTTAGAAATGAACTTCAGAATCAGAGGTGATTCTGTGACTTTGTCTCACCTTTGTTCTGTGAATTTGTCAAATGTAGAGTCAATCTTATAGACAAAGTAATGGTAAGTCTGGAGGTGTGTTTAACTTTCAGCTGTGGCTATATATTGACATGGAGATTTAGAAGTCAAAAGAGACTGTCTTTAACTCGCCTCGTAAATCAAATATTCAGGTAAAATTAACTTCTTGGAGACTAAGAAGAAAAACAAGAAGTTGATTTGATAATTATGGTGGAACTGTGCTGTATGTGTTGGAAGATTTCACTCAATGGGAAATAAATAATAAAAACAAAACAGCCATAAAGAAAGTGGGATTGGGTTGGGGATTTCCTCTGCTGCCTCACTGACGTAATGACTACCATGAGTGAACAAGCCGTGCTTGTCTCAGTGTACTGTCCCTAGGGAGAATATAGGCCTCAAGGCAAGATACCCTCAAGGACCAGTTAGGAAATTGACAGTAGAATATTGCCTCCCTCATGGAACTAAATAATGAAAGTAGGATGCCCACAGGAACCAGAGAAGCACAGTTTAACTACACCAAGATAGTATATTGCAATATGAGGTCTTTTTCCATTCCTATCCCAATATGCCCAAATGTCAGTAATAAAAAAAAGAACAAAAACAAGAAAAATACTTCTGAGTAGCTGAATGAACTGTATGATCTGCACATTTCTAGCTAGGAATACAAGGAGAGCTATAAATTCAAAAGACAGACAGCTAATGCTTGCTAAATTGTTACATAAAACTGAAGAATACTGTACAGATAGAATTTTCCCCAGCCTAATTGCATGTCCAGTATTTTACTTTCTTGGTGACTTACAAGCTCCAAATGTACAGGGGGTGTATACCACCCTGCCAGAAAAAGCCTTTAGCAGGAACCCCTATCTACCTTCTGAGTCATGATGATTCCAGTAGACAGTGTCTGCCAAGTGAACTTAATAAAATTTACAATTATCTCACTAATGAGTAAGGACACCTTGTTACATATCAACTGCCAAAAATGCCAATAATATTGTATATAGCCTTGCTCTCCAAGGATGAGAAATAGATCCACCTTCCTGCTAAGTAGTGGATGCCCCTGAAGTTTACTCCAAGGAAGGTACATATATCTTGAAAGATGAAGATGCCACCATTTATGGTTTAAATAGCAAGTACCATTTAATTTGTCATCATAGCCTGCATTTTCATCTATTTAAATGTTCCCAGAGTTCTTGACACAATCCTGTGCTCATTTAAATAACAGAAACAGCTTAGGTTGAAAAGAAAACCTACGTATTTTCAAATGACACCCATTTTCTTTTTCTTGCAAATTCACTAACTCAAGACAGTTTCCCAACCATCTTTAATCTTACAATACATAGCAGTATTTTCAGCATACAACTTTTCTGTATTAATCTCTGTAATGGAGGCCTTCACAATACTGCTATATTTTATCTCCTTATCAATTTTGACATTTATAGTTTTGCATATTCTCTTCTTTCCTGCCTTTTTATTTGCTTGCATCATCTGCACTTTCACATCGCTTGGTCACTGTAAGGTTAAGAAAAAAAAGGAGATAACTTTCTGATGGACAAAATATCATTGGGCTGTACAGGGATGTGGAGAACACTTAGACTCTCAGTGTAAGTTTAAATTACTTCAAATGCCTTAAAAAGAAAAGACTGTTATTTCATTATTGTGGATAAACAAAAATCTTAAAACCTGATTTCTTTTTTTCTTTCTACTATTACAAGAAATTTCAGTAACTGTTATTTATCCTCACATACATTTGCTGAACGCTAAGTAACAATGAAGTATTGTGAAAATGAAACATGTGACACTTATCTTCTTTTTCTGTTGGTTGAAGTTGTCTATGATGACACCAATGAATAAGTTCAGAGTGAAAAATGATCCAAAGACAATAAAGGCCACAAAGTAAATGTACATGTACAGGTTTTCTTCATAAATGGGCTGTTTCCCTGCCTATGTAACACAGAAAAACAGCAAAGCATCACAAATAACAGTTAAGACAAATCAAAGATTCCCGAGCAGGAAGAGAAGTTGCATCCAGATGGACAGGGGGTAAACCCAACCCTTTTGGAGCATACATTGCCTTATATTTGAACTTGAGAATCTATTTAATACAGGTTTCTGTAAATGCACACATTGCAAGACTTGCCATTCCTTCCCTTTCTGTCTGTTCTCTTTGATGACATTTAACATTTCATGTAGTTCCTACTGTATCTGACAGAAATATGCAAATCTTAAGAGCAATTCAGTTCCTATAGACTATATGCAAATCAAGAGCTGGAGAGAAGAGATGCAAACAAATATCAAGGTTAAAAGAAAAATAGGCAAAATTTAGCAAATTTAGTTTTTGAGATCATCAGAATCTACAGCTCTGGATTAGCTTTTGCAGTGATGCCTCTTGACTATTTGGGTTAATACTGAAGACACAGGAAAAACTTATTTCGTGATCTGTACAATCTCAGACATAAATTAATAGAAAACCACATCTCATTAGTATGGATTTCTACAGAAGAATTATTAAATTAGTGATAATTTATGTAGCTCTACAGCTATAATTTTTTTTTACCTACTAAAACTGTAAGCACTTTATGGGCATACATTTATACAGAAAATTCATCAGGGCTTTACATTTAATTTTTATATTTTAGTTCATTTCAACTGCCATTCAAGAAGCATTACATCAATCTTACATTTGTTTTCCCTCAGTAAATTTTTTTACTCTTTAGACTTTATATTGCACTCACTTCTGTAGAATCAACTGCAGCGTACATAATCTCCATCCATCCTTTAAATGTTGCCTAAAAACAAGATTTATTAATATTTTCTATCAAAACTCCAGTTCTGAAAACATTCTAAATACAACAGTGTCTTCTGCAATATATTTTATTCATAACAATAAAAAGAATATTAAAAGTCAGGTGAGTTACAGGTGAAGCATACACGGGAAGTTCATTACTGTGGAATATTTCCCCCTAATTCTTAAAATACGGAATAAATTCTAAACTTCATGGAAATTCATATAATGTCAAGGTGTTACAAAATGGCTTTCAGTGTTAAATTTCTGACTACGAAAAACTGGAGGATTTCTCCAGGAAAAAAATCAGCCACCATCTATTGGCATTGTTCAGACAGAATAAGGAAATAGTCCTAGAAGAAATTAAAAGGTAAGTAAGTTGTCCCATGAAATCTTAAGAAAATAATTGAGTCATAGAATGGCTTGGCTTGCAAGTGACCTTCAGAAATCATCTAGTTTAAACCCTCTGCCATGGGCAGGGATGACTTTTACTACATCAAAAAGTTCCAGTGATGGGCCATCCACATTCTCTGGGCAACCTGAATGTCTCAATGCATTATCACTAAAAATATAAGTAAATCTTCCTTACATCCAATAAACCCATCTTCTTTCAATTAAAAACTATTGCCATTTGTCTTGTCACTACAGGCCCCTAGAAAATTTTTCCCTCAGTCTTTCTCATAAGCCCTCTCTAAACATTGAAAGGACACTATAAGGTCTCCCTAGAGCCTTCTCTTCTCCAGGCTGAACAACCCCAACTCTCTCAGCCTTTCTTCAAAGGAAAGTTGTTCCTGTCCTCTGATCTTTGTGTTGGCTGTCTTCTGGACCTCTAAGAGGTCCATATCTTCTTGTTTTGGTGAGGTCTCATGAGAATGGAGTGTATAGGGAGAATCATCTCTCTATCTGTTGACCCCACTTCTTACGGTCAGCCCAGGATATGATTTGACTTTTTTGCAGTCAAATCCTGTGCAATTACATGCAAACACACATTGCCAGTTCATGTTAAATTTTTTTCCACCAGTATTCCAAGACCACATCAGTGGGACTGACCTCAATCCATGCATTTTCCAGTCTGTATTGATAATGGGGATTGCCCTGAACCAGGGCAGAACCTTGCGTGTTGTCTTGAACTGTGTGATGTTCATGGAGTTCAACCTTCAGGTGGCTGAGGTCCCTCTAAGCCTATCACAAAGCTCAGCTTGGTGTCATCTGCAAACTGCTGAGGGTGCACTCAATTCCATTATCAATGTCATTGATGGAGCTAGAGCAAATCCTTGAGAGCACCACTTGGCACTGGTTTCCTCTTAGACGTTAAGCCACTCACTGTAAGTCTTTTGACACAGACATCCAACCACCTCCTCATCCCTACAGAGGGCCTTCATCAAACTTACTCTGGTGAGCTATGATATTGAGGGCATGAAAGGTCTGAATGATATATTTACTGCAATCAGTACAAAGGTGAACTGTAGGTGCAAGACATGCTACAAATGCTAAAAGCAGGGCCACTGTCTAAGCTGGTAATTTATGCAATTGCCCGTGCTATTTAGCTACTATCATCCCCGTGAAGCAATCAGATGGTAGCCTGCTAGTACAATACTAACTACTAAACTCTATCAGCTGGAAATTTTTAAAGGTAGAATAATTACTAACTGCTTATGAGTACAAATAATTTCTCAGAAAGCAATTTGTCATATGAACCTGATTATGAATATGTTTGTCTTATTGGCAGTTTAAGAAACTTTCTCTAAAAAAGGCTCATGCCCAGAAATATAGCACGCTTCTTTTTTGAGGATCAGATAAGTCCTAGAAGGTATTTATGACAACCATGGTAAAAATATTAGTCAATGTACCTTAACAGATAAAGAAAAAAAAAGAAAATGAAACCTAGCTGCAGGTTTTAACCAGATATTTTATCTACATACTGTATTTCTGTGGCACTTGAAAAGGTACTAGCAGTTGGGTGCCAAGGAACTTTATATCCATCAGGTAAATATCAGATATTCCTCCTCTCCCAAAATGGGTAGAGAATGTATCACATTTTTACCACAAGCAACATTAATTAGCTCAATAGAACAAAACTATAAAGTCAAATACATATCCATTTATTTATTTTAAAATAACATTGAAAATTATGGAATTAAATGATACTGCTATTAACATTAAAGGTGGAAAATTTGTGCACTTACCACTTGAAGAAGAGAAAGATAACCAATTGCAACATTATCAAAGTTTACTTTCACGTTTTTCCACCGAACATCTCCAGTAGTCCTGTTCATATCTTCACACATACTTTTATTGCTGACTTCCTCTGGTAAGAACCTCCTACCATTTGTGGTGTTAACACAGTAATAGAACTTGCCAGCAAATAAATTTACTCCCATAATACTGAAAATTAGCCAGAATGTAAGACAAACCAGAAGTACGTTCATAATGGATGGGATCGCTCCAGTAAGAGCATTAACAACCACCTAGTCAATAAACACAGGGAAAAAAAATTAAACAACAACACAAGGGTTATTTTTTAAAAAATCTAGAAGACAATTCAACGTAAAACATTATATTACATTGAAGCAATGCGAAGAGAAAAGGAAAAATGCATGCCATATAACCAAACATGCTACTGTTGACCTTGTTAACAGACATGCAATTAGTCTTCTTCCATGATTTTATAATTTGCATTATTTTTAAGGATTTGTTTTAAACATTATTTCCTTTTTTTTCCTTACCCTCATGCCTTCAAAGCGTGACAAAGCTCTTAGAGGTCTCAAAGCTCTTAATGTTCGGAGGGATTTAATTGCACTGAATTCTGAGAAACCAAGGGCAGTAGCTACTAAACTAACCAACGAGACCTAGAGGAAACAAAAAACAAAAGTACTTTTCTTTTTTAAGAAGCTTCAAAATAGAAATGCCTTGAGGGGTAAAAATTTGATCTGGATGTTGGGAAAAAATTTCACAAGATCCCAAATCTTTCAGTGAAAATAAATTAAAAAGGAAAAAGAAAAAAAGAAGTAAAAGAAAAAAAAAAGATAAAAAGATCAGTGTAACATTGCATGTAAATTTCAGAACAGTTTGAAGAAAAACATACCTTAATCAGTAATACTATCTGTGGATATATGTGTATGTGCATTTTTATTTTTAAAAAAAAAAGCAATTTCCTCTCCCTCCATGTGTTTGATTGTGGTTTGGGCAACCTGTGATACCAGCCATAAACATATAAAAATTCTAAATATAACATTAGAAAATTAGAAAATTCAAAAGGAATTGCAAAATGAATGAGAAGTATCAAAAAACACCCTGCAATGATGCACATGAGACAGAACGCCAACCTCAGCTTCATTTCACCTTTCTGTTCTTGTAACTACCAAATAGTATAATTGCAGAAAAGCACATCGTTATCATAAGCTGGAAAAATCTTACTTTGAATTTTTTAATTGTTTGTATTTTGGACAATAATGTGCCTTGGGAGTTCCTCTTTAACATTATTACTTTTCTGGAAGAAAGGGTTTAATCCACACAAAGTTTTGAGACCTTCAGTACAGCTGGATTAACAGCTCAAAAGTTGATTCTCCTGCTGTTTTCCAGTGAGAGACAATGACTTGTGTCCTCACTTGGCCTCCCACTCCAGACAGCTATTTCCTGTTGTGTTTACACGTGAGGAAGTCTTCGGCAGGTTTCTTTCCTCTAAGAGTAGCTCAAGCAAGCTGCCAAATACTATACAATCCCATCTTTGCTCATTTCTGTGATACCATTTTTACTTGCATATGGAAAGCTAAGCAAAATGAGCATATTTATTGGTGTCAGGGCTTATTATCTGTTTCTGAAATAACTGTAAACATCACAATGGGTAAGAACTTCTGTCTGTATACTGTAAGTTCGCCCCCAAACAGGGAACAGCTGGAGACTTTAGGCTCATAGGTACAGAACAGTTTGCCTGAAAAGATTCTGTAAAATGTCTCACGGTGATAATTCAGTTTGATTGATACTGGTATGGAAAATTTGTTCAATGTTTAGCTGGATAAAGGCATAAGACAGAAAGATAAAACAAAGATCTATTTAAGCAGTTGAGGGCAGCACCCACATGCTAAACCAGCAGGTAAATGGCCATAGGAAGAGAAGGAATTGAAATTCCTTATTACTGGCTGAAAACACTAACAAGTAAGTCTGGCGGTAGTGTCTGAAAAAGCTAACGACTACCACGACTTTAGAGGTGGGACAGAGTGGGTTTACAATACAGGAGATCAGACACTGGAAATGGATTGCAAAGTAAAGAATTCTCCATTCAAAACAGACTACGAGCTTGAGCTGTCTAATCTAACCTTGAGGTTAGAGCTAATCGAACACCTCCAGTGGCGCTCCCCAACATGAATTGTTACATCATTTGCTACTACTGGGCCACAAAGTATAAACGGGGAGTTCATAACAGAAGAAATGGAGAGGCACGAAAGTAAAAAGCAGAAAACTGCATGTCCCAGAAAAGCCATGTCACATGTTTTCTCATGTCACTGTTAGTCCATTTGCTAAGAATGGGGATCCACAGAAAACAGAAGCACAGGTAAACAAGGAAGACAAATAACAAATATCACTTGTGCCTTTCCCTCCAAAAAATCCACTTTAAAAAGAGCATGAGGTAAGTTTCGATTCTATTGGTAGGGGACAAAGATTCTGTCTTAGATTCCAGATACCAACCAATCAACAGAGTTTTCTTTTGTTCATTTGTTCAACATCTTCACAAAAAGAAAGATATTCCTTTAAACGAACATAACATGCAATGTCACTAATTTAATTTCTTTGGAGTGCAATATCAACACTAATTTTTAATGCTATTGTTGGAAAAAAATCTCCTCTGCAGTTCTTTGTCAGTGCCTCACGAAGCCTAGAACCAAATGCCCAACCCCATGTGCTCACATAAATTTCCCTTTCTTTTCTTGTGTCTGCGTCCTCCTTGGCCTCTGTTGCCACATCCAGCAGACTGAAGTCAAATCAGTAAAAAGTGCTCCCTTACCAGCTGGAACCCCACACAGTAAAACACAGAACACATAGTGTCAATGACAACACAAAGGCAGACTTAGTTACACACTGGATAATTGCATCAGGATCGTATTCACCAGCATCTAATTTTCTGTTCCTTTAAACTAAATTTATATTATTCACTGCATAGATCCCTATCAGATGGAAGTTACATAAAACAACCTGCCTAAACAACAGAAACAGGCTACTTCGAAAACATGGTACTTACATCGACAATCAGGAAGTCCAACCAGCACCAAGCATTAGTGAAGTAAGTCTGAAAACCATAGGCCACCCATTTTAGCACCATTTCCAGAATAAATACATAAGTAAAGATTTTATCAGCATAGTCCAGCAGGACTTTTATAGTCTTGCGCTGTTCAATATTTATATCTTCAAAAGCCTGTAAAGAACGGGTTACATATAAGTCAGACATTGAAAAGTCTTTGAAAATTACAAATTAAGCCAGAACAAAACCATAACAGCAAAGTAAAATCACTGTCAACTCCAGATGTTTTACCTTAAAAAACCAAAATAACAGAAATTACAATTAGATTCTTTCTGCATTTCAGAATTGTATTATTATCTGAAAATGGAACTACAATATAAAGTCTGAGGTTGCGAAAAAGATTTTTTGAAATTTCAACATAAGTCAACCCAGAATTATAATTTTTCGGCCTGAAAAGCTCAGCCAGGTTCTGTCAGAAGGCAGTCTCATTATTACATCAACTTGAAATAACAAAAGAGACCAGATATTATGTTGATGATCTCTAGTGAACATCAGTCTCAGGCGCTGATGGCAAGGGTTTAGTACTGGGAGACTGTGGATGTGGGCACTGTGAGAAGAGACCAGGGGACTGCTTTGTGCCAGCTCCACAATTGATCCCACACAAGAAACAGCTGAGCACAACAATGAAGCTGACAGTGCCTCTGGGAAACATATTTAAGAAAGGGCAAAACACTGCATGGCAGTATGAGCACTGAAGGAAAAGAGTGAGAGAAGCTATCCTGCACACACCAAGGCCAGAGAAGACAGAAAGGAAGTAACGTGGTGCTTTAGGTGCTGGAGCTGAGACCAAGAGAATATATAGGAAATCCTATGTCGATCAGCAACCAAAATGAACCCAAATATGTGAAGCACTAAATGTCACTAAGAATAGTATAAAGAAATTCGAGAATTCCTATTAACAGTCCAGAAATACTGCAACTAAAACTGTAGCAAAATATTAACTAACATGATTAATTCAGTGTCTGCTTTTGGGGACAATTTTCATTTCAAGTAGAATAATTGTTTCATGCATACATTTGCTTTTTCATGATTTTTATAATTTCTTAAACAAAATTTTTAGCATAATCCTTTTCATAAAAACACACATCACCCTGAATTCATAAAAATTTTAATGTAAAGTAAATTAAACGTAATACCAAAAATATTCTGGGAATTTAGTTCCAAGTTCTCTTCAAAGACAACTTTGTGTTTTATTCCTAATGAATACTCATGTGTTAAAACATTAACTTTGACAAAACATTTTATAGGTACTGTTTCTGTGGGTGCAAGCTCTACTTACCAGAGCACCACTGCTGAGAAGAATCATGAAGACAATGAATGATTCAAACCAGTTGTGCTCTACTATCTTGTAGCAGGTTTTTCGAAGGTTCCACCAGATTCTTCCTTGTGTGCTCTCCCTATTGCCTTTACAGCATTTAAACTTCTGTACACAGCCTAATAGCAGAAAAATTAAGAAATTGTTATATGGTGAATTTTGATTATGCTGAAAAATCTAATCATTCTTAGCTAGCTCCTGTTCCATGAATATCAAGCAACTTCATGCTACTTATGCTACTTATCTTTTCAACTTTTTACTTTGGATATAGGAAAACTTGAGTGTACAGTATTTTTTCTCTACTCTGATGCTACATCAAGCTTATTAGTAAAGGACAGTCATCTAATTGAGCTAATTTTCATTTGCAAACACATTTAAATATGCATTATTCAGTTTATATACAGATAATTAAAGAACATATGCAAATTGTCAGGTAGTAGAAACAAAGCGCATACATAGCAACTTTCACATGAACTTATTCAAGAATACAGAAGCTTCTTCTTTTAAAATAACTTTTGCCTTTTAGAAAAGGTTCAAATAAAGCAGACGTAAATACTATTTTTATTATGCTGAGGAACAACCTATGCTCCAAGGGCGAACTAAGGACACCTCTTTACATGAACAAATGTTTTAACTGGAGTTTATGAGAACTTTTGCAATGTGATATAGATTTGTGGCAACTGTCCACAGAAATGTGCCTCACACTGGAGAGCTCCTTACTTTATCATTGGGCCTCAAGGCATCGTTAGCAATGAACCTCAGTATCTGCCTAGCCAAGAGTAGCCTCCTTAATTCTTTAAAACTTATTAATCACACGGAAACAAAACCAAGTTGACATGACCTTAAGGGGTCCCAAAGGCATTAAGTGTCATTAAGTTCACATCTTACAAATAAATTACACTATATTTCATCATCTCAGATAAAGCAGCTGCCACCCTAAAGAACACGAATTACCTTACCTTCAACCACTCAAAATGTTTACATTATGAACAAATAAATCTTATGCCCAAGAATGAATTGGTGCCACATAACACAAGGATAAGGAAGAATTGTAATATATTGTCAAGTTGCTTGAGAAAGGTACATTTGTTTTTTGGATTTCTTTAATTAAGAACTTGCTATAGTCAATACAGCTCCACACTGACAAACAATTTTGGTTTTATTAAGACGAGTATAATAATATTTCAAAGGACAAAAGTCCTAGCCTAGATCAAAGATATCTGCAAAACAGTAAATTAAAAAGCATGGAAAGGATAGGAGAGTTAATCTGGGACCATATTTTGTTCTGAATTATTTTACTCATGATTTAAAAGGAAATTAAAATCTGTAACATCACAGAAAACCAGAAATCCTTTCCTACATCGTAAATTTCAGTAGTCCCCTAGAAGATATAGCTATATGGAAATAAAATAAACCAAAACATTTAGGGACATGCAAGTTTTAACTCACAATATGTCTATAAACCCTTTCCTCCCATTAATGGCAAAATGTCAACAAAGTTTATCGTCTGAGTCAAACTTTCCATTGAATGATGGTGGATGGTCAGAATCACACACTGGATTGCTTTCTTGCACTAGGAAGTGATCATGAATAATCATATGATTCCATTTTAAATTTCTCAGTGAAGTGAGCCTAGTGCAGGGTTTGATCTTGCAGATTTCACTACTGATAAAGTAATTTAAATCAACAGAATTACTGTCTGCTAAGTTTATAGAATTGTGCCTAGTGATTATTTTAAAGTAGTATAAATGATCAAATACACACATGTTGAAGTTTACTTTAACAAACAGTACTTCATAGATATCAGTATTGCCATCTACAACAGGCAAAATTATCATACCCTAAGACTTGATGAACTAGGATCCAGGACTGCCGTAGCAAATAGCTTCCTTGAACTGCCAATGTTTGTTGCAAAGAAGCAAAATGCAATTGCTAGGCCCAAATTTTATTTCCATACCTTCTGTAAAGCAAGCCTGTAGTTCGGATGCTTTTTCTGATTCAGTCTCACTTCTTTCTTCTCCAAAGGCAGCCAAATTAACTGTACTTCCTTCCGATGAGCTGGAAAAATCTAGCTTCTGAAAACAAAATTCAATTATATTTTTACTTTATTAATATATATATTTTTAGAAGTGTAATTCACTAAGCATGCAACACCATGTGCCAGTAATAAGAACAATATTTTTCACCAGAAATACAAAAGAACACCCACATATAGCAGTCAATGCTGTTGAAATGTGCATAAATCATCTGCTTTCTATCTAGAGATTGCAGAGCATGGAATTTCAGAATTTCTAGAAAGTTAACTGTTAGCAAGTTGATTTGCTGATACATATTCTATTTATTTTGCTTTCTACTATTACTTTCTTATACATTTCAACTGGCATTAATTTGCATTTTTTTTGCCAATGCACATATGTAGGACATTGTGCATTCTGAAACTACCCATTACTCTGGTACACATACCTGTACAGTCAACACCCATAAATAATTTTGGGGTTCTTTTTTTAATAATTAATATGACATAATTCACATTATTCAAATGATCCCCAAACACAAAAACAAACACATACACACACAAAACCCCCCATCCAATACAAGAATAGGCTTTAATATATTATTTTGTAATCTGCCTATGTATTGCAGAGATGTGGAGATTTTAATGGAAGATGCGGTGTCCTGTACACTTAAATTAAGTATGAGTACCAAACTAAATCAGAGTAGTTTTGGTCACAGCATTCTCTGACATTTTACAATGTTATTATCAAGAAGTATAAACATCAGTAATGAAGTCACACAAGTAAATGTCTGTAGGGAATGATGTAAGCACACTTTATAAAACAACCTTGGTTTTGTCAAATCAGCATCACTTTTACTAATTTAGTTTGATTTTTATGATTAAAAGATATTTAAGAGATAAATGCAGACTACTTACTAAGTTACTAATTACTAAGTTACTATCCCAAGTTGTATTCACACCTCAATTGTAAAATGTGAAAGGACAAGATTATTTTTGGTATTAAATTTTTTTTTATGTTTGTGAAAGAAGACAGACAACATGATAATAAATAACCCAGTATTCTGCATTAACTTTTATTTAAAATGGTTTTGTTATATTGCCTACTTTGCTATTACATTACAAACTGATCATCTGGAATAGAACCTCCATATTATTCATGTTTATGGTAAACATGTCTTTTCTTTTTTAGCAACATAATTTTGAAACAGCAATATTCACAGCAAACAACTTTTCATTACTTCTACTGAGCCCAGGGACAGCACAATATGCCCTCCACAATTCTATTATTATGCTGCTTTCATCATTCCATGACATAGCATACATATTGCAAAATGTTGCAGTGGTGGTGAGTAAACTAAAATATTTAAGTCAAATTATTAGTTTTAAAATATGTACTTGTTAAGAAAAAAGTTTTGTGGCAAATTACTAATAAAAATTTAAAGCAATGTGAAGTACCTTGAGTAATTTGAACTGTAAGCTTAGTACACCATTTGAGCAGATGACATTAATTCAAATGAAAGAATAAAAGATGAACAACCACAAACACAAAAGGAACTGAAAAGAATCAATGTGTTTAGAACATGAAGTTATATATTTCATGGTAGAAGAATCAGAGATTAGAACTTTCCAAAATTTATTTTTAATTACAAAAGGCAATGTTCTTTACTCTAGAAATAAAACTAGAGATTCCATGAACTATTTTGATATAAACCAGGTAGTCAGGTTTCCTCTTTCTTCCACAGATGGTGTAGAGTATAATTCTACTGCTTGAAGAGTTACGGATTTAATGAAACATTGGTTCTCTTTTTTTTATGTGAAGTTCTCATACTTTTCAATAAGATGCAGGTATCAAACAAGAACATGAAAAGTGATCGTAAAAATCAATATGCATAGAAGAGTTTCTCCCTCTAATTCAAAATTAGCGAACTAGTTACTTTGCTATTACAACAGAAGTCTTTGCAGGAGTCTCAACTGATCTGGGGAATCATTCCAGGAAGAAAACTTCTGGGAAAAAGAGAAATGCTCATCCTTCAACTTCCAGGGCCCTTAGCTGCCATTCAGTTAACTAAACAGAGGAAAGAAGGCCACGCTGTATGTACTCTAGGCGCTAGATTAGACGGATCAACTTAGAAAAAAAAATGGCACACATATCTATTAAAAAAACCATTGCCTTATTATGCAGGGAAATGTAGGTAAGACAAAGTGACATCCAAATGAAAAAGATTGGTGTATTTTTCAGTCAAATGATTGGAAGCTCCCAGTTTACTGGTTTGCATGCTGCTCTACACGCTTGTCCAGACTCATGTGAGCAGAAGCCTGAGTTAGGAGCAGGGTCACATAATTAATATGCATCAAATAAGACTCATCCCTTCATACTTGGGACCACTAGGATGGGATAGGACCACATTCTACGTTTCCCTACTGAAGTGCCTTTTCGAAAACAGCTTCAAAAAAAATCCCTAGAAAGATATTTTTCCATTCCTTCTGAACAGTTTACCATGCCCTTGGACACATAAGAGAGACCTAAATACTTCCAATATATAATAGAGTGCAAAAGAATACATGGAATATAATGCAAGATTCCATAACAAAACCATACAAGCAAAATTTGTATCTGCAAAAGCATTACCTCAATGATCCCTAAATGGTAAAGTGCAGAACTGTCGAACCATTAAGAAGAGATCATCAGGAATAAGAAATGCATAGCTTGGTACAATTCAACTAAATAAAAAATCTTTGAGTTTTATGGTTCTAGAGTTTCTGAATTTAGAAGCTTGGGAGTGTAGTAGTTCCTATTCTGTCTTTTTAAAAATTGTCTTAATTTTATCCTTATCTGAGTTTTCCTATTTGATATTTTTTGTTTGAGCATCCTTATTGATATTGTTTTAAATCATCCAGATTTATTGAGACACCTGCATAGAGATTTTGATTAATGTTTTGTTTGTCTTTATAAAAATAAAGCAATAGATTAAGTTCACTAAGAAACAATTATTTATGATGAAGAACAAAACTTATATAAATGATTCCCTATATTCCAACCTTGCAGACGTATATAAATTTCATGACTAAAATACATCTAAATCATTGCATCCATATTCAAAGGAACTATGCATATGTATAAAAAAATACATCTGATTGTTCCTAGGAGTCTATCTTTCATCCTATATTTTACCTTTGCTTATATGCGGAAACTGAAATGTGAATTACAAAAATGTTGTGAACAAACACAAAACAATTTATATCAAAGATATAAACATTTTAGCATACAAGTAACTATATATATGTAATATTACAGAGGCATTGGTCAAATGAATGTGATCAGAAAATGTTCATAATTACATGACAGCTAAAAACATGGTACAACAGATGTAGAGAAAACATCAAGTGAGGACAACCTTTCCATTGTCATAAAATCATAGGCTGCTAACCTCTTTTAATCTTGAAAAGTGCTGATGCCTAATTATTCAGTTAACCATAATAAAACTTACAAAGCATGCAGGTTATGCCACGGAAATAGTACAGAAAATACCAAAGATGTAACAAGGAGAGAAGAACATGTTGGTGTTGCCCTGAGTCATGCTGTGATGTGAGTCATGGGACTCAGAGAGGCTGAGCATGTTCCCACTACATTGCAACATATGGGAAAAAAAGTATTGTAGCTGAGTAGCATGCAGGCCAATCAATCTCAGAAGTGATCAAATATGTATGATTTGTTTAGGTAACCTGTGTAAACATGCTGGCACGTTGCTCTGCCTGGTTTAAAAGCACCAGTCTTGACTGATCCAGCTTGATTTTACTCCTGTGAGAAGAATGGTACGCAATGAAATTAAAATATGGTACCCTTGAGGTTGTTTGAGTACTGGAAACAGAAGCACGGATTCGTTCTTCCTTAAAATACATCACACATTTGCAAAACATAACATTTTTAGGTGTGGATTAGAGCTTTAAGCATATCCAAATATATAATGGAAGAGGTAAGATCAGCTGAAGACTTGTAGTTCATAGATGTAATACTGGACTTAGGCCTGAATATAAATAACACTCCACAAACAAAAAACCAAACCACCACCAAAAATTCCTTCACCCTCAAATCCTCCTCCAGGAAAAAAAAAAAAAGGCCCAAACAAAAAAGTCATACAGATACACCCCCAGTATGTGTATTTCAGCTTTAGGTATCCTTTAAGTGGTATTAACTAAACATTTAAAAAACCTGAAATATATTTCTCTTTGCATTTAATTTTCAAGGTTATTCCTGGTCTTCACTAGACGCTAAATGAGATACATCTAGGTCCTTTCTTTCAGAAAAAGTTGCAGGCAGAACAAAAAGTAAATCATACCATGTTAAACACAGAAACTTCTACACAATAAATTTTTCCCAGCATATTTAAACATTTAACTGAATGATTTAAAAAAAAAAAATAAATAGCTTAAGGTGCATTACAAAACCTCACGCTTAGCAATAAACCTGTAAGTTCCTCAATTTGTCTTCTGGTATAAATCCGATCTCATTTCTAAGCAATGACTTGTCAAGGATTTATCAAATAATGTAGCTATGTAACAACTCCAACATCAACTGCTCCATTTAAAGGAAGAAAGAAGTTCAGCTGAAAGAAAGAGCTGAACTAATCTACAAGATGAAAAGACAATTTCTCTACTGACTTTGAACAAGTGTACACGAAATCAGGGTGTGGGGTCATGTTAGTTGATACATCTCCTCTGCTTGCCAATTCTCAGCCAGTTTTCCAAATCTGAGTAGGTCAAAATTGATACTAGGTAACAGTACCTTATAAACAGCTAGTGCTTATGTATCATCTTTGATATCAGAGGTAAGAAGGCACAGATTTTGTCACTCAATTCTAAAATATAAAATACTGAAGAATGGGTGTCTTCAACTGAAGGCTAATCTCCAGGCAAGTGGTAGATTTAAATTAACTGGATTCATTAAATATTCCTTCCACAACCCCAAATTTCATTAAAACACTAATAAATACAGTATGCTTCAGTCCGATTAATAATATGCAAAAGCTGTAGTAGCTATTCAGCAAATATTATAGGTTGATTACATACAACAGTTAATATTTTAAACAGGTTACTAATACTGTTTGCTTTGCTTTAAAGAAGCCTCTTAAGTAATCTAGGGTCTTCTCAACTGAGTGGTCAATGTAATATCTGCAGTAACACAACCTCCAAAAAGTAGATGGAACAAATCAAGGATCAGGAAATAAGCTACTGAAATAACAAAACTAAGCGCAATACTGAACACCGTACTCTGTAATAAAAGAAACACCTAAAGAGTACCTTATTATACCTTTCTAAATTTAATTCCACTACACTTCGCTGGGAAGAACTTATTTTCTAAACTTCCAAAGTAATACTGACCAGTTCAAAACAAAACACCTGAAAACCTAAAAAG
>VZDJ01000594.1:16669526-16859294 GCA_008694505.1 Cyanoderma ruficeps
AAAAAAAACCCCAAACAACCCCAAAACAATCCAGACAAAGCAATCCAGACTGGAGTACAGCTGTCTGCACAAGCGACGATATTCTATTTATGTCCTCCTATCTTCAGGTGTCAGAGGTGGTGATACCAGACACAGTTTGCTTGAGTCACAGATTGCAATCTGAATTTTCAGTGTCCTTCAAAATCCTGCCGAAATCCATGATTTTGCTTTTCCCCTCAGACTGAAGCTGCTGACAAATGACTACAGTCCTAGAGCTGACCCAGTTTAAAAATAGGCAGTTGTCTTAGAAGTGACTGGTTTAAAACTCCCAAAAACAAGTAAGAAATTAGTATTTTTTCATTCAATAACTCTCATTTTTTCCCTGACTATTTAGCTGATACATTCACCTTATAATACAAACATTGGTCCCTTGGCTTTCCCCCATCATTTTGATTTCAGAACATGAAAACTGCTGTTACTGCTCTCATTAGCCTGAGTCAGCACCTCTGTTAAGTTTATCCAGTAAAAGTAATGATTTTCCTTAAAGAGTATTAATATTCTTTATTAATATCTTCTCTAGTATTTTTAAATAGCAGTTTACTTACATTCATAATTCACAGAAACATTACAATTATAAAAAGACCCTAGTCTTTTGACACTGTTTATTCTGTACATATATACTAATTTCTCTATCCAACTAACAATTTGGTAAAATTTGCTTTTCAAACAACTTTATAAATGGGTTCACATAAATTTATACAGTTTTTCCAGGACTTCCTACTCTCTCACACTCTCCTTTCCCACTTCAGATTATTCACACTCTGTACAGTCCAAGAATCTTGAGTTACAATTGTTTTGCATTTCTAAGCAGGAAGAATTACACTATGACAGAAGACAGTTAGTATAATTCATTCATCCAAAATATAAAATACTTAAATTTTACCTCCTTGCTTTCATCCAAATCTGAGTCACTGCTAAACTCTTCTGTATTCAGATGTTCAAAATCAGACTCTCCAGCAGCTATTGGTACTGTGACAGTAAGGCTTGGGTTGTTTATGAATGATGTATAATCATTGCCACCTATAACAGTGGCCATTCCATTTTCATTTTTGCCATAGTTCATATCTATCCTTAGTTCAGTGACAGTACAGTTGGAAATGCAATGGTTTCTCTCATCACTCAACTGATCTGTTGCTGTTCTTTGATTTACAGCAGCTTGTTTTCCAAAACAAGACTTTCGGACACATTCACTTGCTCTTTTCTTCACATAATCTATTCCCCTCTGAATTCTTGCAACAGCAATCTGCAAGTTGTTCATTTCATTATCATCTTCTGTAGCAGTAAGGTTGTCTGAACTAAATGAACTCAGTAGCAAGGCCAGGAAAAGATTCAATACCTAATTTAAAAAAAAACCAAAAACAAACCCAAAGACAACAGAACAACAGAGGTGATTTTTTTCATTTTTCATTCATATGAACCATAGTTTCATTTACAGTATATGATTCTGAAAGTACACAGTAAATAAAATGTGAATGCAATTTAAGCACCTCAACAAAGGGGATTTTGTGGCTTTACATTGCTTATGTTTGTAGAAGGTCAGAAATTAATGATTCTTTGGTACTGTATGAACAGATTCAGCATGCTTACTTTTCTGGCAATCTGCAGTATTTTGATCTGTGCAGAAAACACATTTTCTACGTGCTGGTTCAAACTCACACAAATATTTTTTGTATGTGACATAAAAAATGATGAATGCACCCTGTCTTTTAACCCCCAAGCCATCCTTTTCCCACAGCAAGACAAAACACAAAATACATATCAGTTATAAAATCCCAGAGGTTACCAGGAACTCAAATGCCAAAGCAGCAGAGCATCAGCTCTTAATATCTTCAAATCAGCTCTTCTATCAGCTTGGAAGATAAGATAAAAAAAATCCGTTGGGAACACAGAAAGACAAATGGATAAAACAGCCCTGGACATACAGCAGGGATGTCTGCTCATGTAAAAAGTCTTCCTAGAGCTATGGAATAAAATTAGAATATAGCAAACACTGTGAAAATATTCACATAGCTGGATACTTCATTGCACAAAGTTCAATCTTCTGGTTTAGAAAAATACTTACGGAGTTTAATCAAACAACTTCACAGTTCTCTCGATTTTAAGACAACAGATTTATAGAAAATCCTGAAGCAAGTGGCTGTGTAACTAGAAGCAGTGCTGGCTTGGTTTAAAGATACTTACCGTATACCTCTCAGAAATTTTATTCCTAAAGAATGCTTCCAGGGTGGCTAATTTAAAATCTCTTCTGCTACTGACAGTTGTTTAAAGCAGAGATGTAAAATAACAGAGGGACTGAGAAAAGCAGAGCAATAGGCAGAGCAATGAATGTCTTAAATACTGACAAGTTAAAAAATATAAAAAATTTTAAAAAAGAAATTTATACAAGCTAGTGCCAATCTGACGCCTTCCTGAGAGAAAGAAAAATGCAGATATAATACAGGCCATGTCAGAAGTATCTGTAGAACGCCCTTATGAAATAGGAAGCAAAAAAGTGATGAAGGAAAAGAAAACCTGAAGTAATTGAAGCTGGGTTTTTTTCTGCATAACAATTTCCATCTAATTCAAGTTTCCTTACTCCATTTGTGTAAAATGCTGGCTGTACAGCAAGCACGTCTCAAAATGGCATACATTTCAGAGTCTTAAGAATGCAACAGCAGTCATTTAGACAGGAGAGATCAGAAAAAGTTTTAGAAAAAGGCCTGATAACCTGCCTATGTGTGACTGAAAGCAATGACTAAATTGGTTAGGGAGAAAAGGCCATGCTATATCCTCTTCAGCAAATAGGAAACTTCAATCCTGGAAGTCCAACACTGGAAGTGCCTTTGTTTTTCTCTCCCTCTTTAGGTAACTAGGACTAGTTCACAATACCCTGAACACTGGGTGCTGCACAATCTCATCCACATCCTCTGAACTGCACTCCAGACCCTGAGGGGGGTCATCCTCTAAGCTGAGGACTCTAGAGAGGATCAGAAATCTAACAAACCGAAAGCTCCATTTCAAAACCCACACTCATAACAAATCCAACATAATAAAATTCATATTTAAAAATCACATTTAATAAAACTTTTATAATTAATTATTGGTTCTCTTACCTTTCATGTTCTAAATTAATTGTAAAATTATTTTGGTTACATACCACTAGGTTTCCAATCACCATGACCATCATGAAGACTGTAAGGCACATGGCTTGGCCAGCAACCTCCATGCAGTCCCACATGGTTTCTATCCATTCTCCACACAGAACTCGGAATACAATCAGGAAAGAGTGGAAAAAGTCATGCATGTGCCAGCGAGGAAGTTCACAGTCACTGGAGATCTTGCAGACACATTCCTTGTAGCTTTTCCCAAACAGCTGCATCCCAACCACAGCAAAAATGAACACAATGATGGCCAGCACCAGGGTCAGATTCCCCAGAGCCCCCACGGAGTTGCCAATAATCTTAATCAGCATATTTAGGGTTGGCCAAGATTTTGCCAATTTGAAAACTCGCAACTGGAAAAAAAAATACAAGTATTATTTGCAGTTGTTACAAAAATGCTACAGACATGACAGAGTATTACAAACTAGTGACTCTCAGCAATAGCAAAAATAAGAAACTTTAACATGATACCAACAACCATAACTTTCATAGCATTTCATGAAACCCACACTTTCAAAACATAATAAATTTTAGACTTTGCCCTTTTTTTTCCTAGGGTGTTGTTTGTTTGTTTGCAAGGGCTGTTTAGCATATCTATTTTTTTCCACCTGAAAGAAACAGAACACTGGTTTTATTTTTTCAGACAGTGGATTCTGACCACTTTATACACCTCGGACATTACATGTAGAAAGAAATTAAAATAAAAATATTTTTCCAATAAAATAAAGATTTTTTTTTTTGCTAAGAGGAAAAGAAAAATCAATCTTCTTAAAATTTATTAAACCCATGAATTTTATAATTCCTGCATTTTAAAAGAACACCTCTACCCTTCTTGCTATTTCCAGATATGAAAGTCAGCAAGACTACAAATGTTTTCTACTTCTCAATACCCACTAAACAAATTGTGCCATTTCACTGAGCATTATCCTTCCTGTTTAAACAATTACAATAAAATTACAGCTCTTTCCCTTGAAAGAATATTTGTTTCTGAACAATTAAATGGCACATAGTATTCAATGATAAATAATTTTTAAAACATACCTGCAGAAATATCCTGTGTCACTTACTAAGAAGTATACCTAATGCTAAAAGGTGTCTTTTTTATATGAATAGAGTTGAAGTACAAACATAATTCATTAATTAATGCAGATGTATTATTTACCAATCTGAATGATCGGAGAACGGATAATCCATCCACGTTTGACAAAAAAAGCTCCACCAAACTAAGAGTAACTATAAAACTATCAAAAATATTCCAACCAACTTGGAAATAATTGAAAGGATGCATGGCAATTATCTTGAGAACCATTTCTGCTGCAAAAATTCCAGTAAAAACCTGAGGAAAAAAATTTATTGTTACTTTATGGCTGAATATAAAGAAGTTGAACCAGTTGAAGAAGTAACATCCCTCTTACAGCAGGATGTCACTAAGTAAAATTATCACAAGCTGAACCCCAAAAAGAAGGGAAGTGGCAACATCAAAATGAGCTGTAGCATAAATATGTAATGTCAGTTAAAGCTAAGATCCATTTAGTGTCTACTGAAGAATAAGCTATTCCTAACAGGCCTCCAATTTGCTCTTTACATCTGCCATCCATCTAATTAAAGGGACTTTCCCCAGCAAGAAAATACACTCACTCTTGTCAGAATGGAAGCTGCTTTAACAAAGGTGTGTGGAAAAACATGAATTGGTCATAAACTGGAGTCATGTACTACTAATGAAGTCTACATAAGAACTCACAATTAAGCTTATTTTCTCTAACTGCCAAAAAAAGGTCAGCTGTGCCAAGGCTTGCATTTGAAGTAAAACTCCTGTCTGACTCTGAATGCCTCTGGTATCGTCTGAAGCAGAAGGCAAAAAACACCTCTGAAATAAATTCATTGTATTTACCGTAGATGTATGATTACCAGTATCTATAAAACTGCATAAATTACTATCTTTCATGAGAAAGATGAAAAAGAGTTCAAAAAAATTTAGGACCATTTTACAGTCCTTAAAATGTAGAGCTACAGAGTCCAAAAAGGAAAAAAGCAACTGCTGAAACTACATCAGTGTCATAGTGGCATACTGGCTGACTGGGAGCACACATAAATTCTTGCCATGAAGGAACACTTACACTCACACATACTAAATGACTTCATTACATAGGAAAGGTAGAAATCAGGAGTTCCCTGGGTAAAACACAGATACAATCACAAGACAGCCCCCAGAAACAGCTAGTGATCCTCACCTATTTGTCTTCCCTATCTTTTCCTCAAAAACATCCTACATATATTTTAAACAGCAGCATGAGATGTTTAGCTGGTGAAAACACTGAACTCTATCAGTATTGGCTTAAAAATATCAGCACACAGTTGAAATGTTGATACATTAACTCTGTACTTTAGACTGAGTATGTTACCAACATGTATTAAAATTTCACATATTCTAATAATCAAATTGTTTTATTATTTTTCTACATCATAATCACCAGAATAAGCATAGGCTAGGAAGTATAACATACTTGTATTATTGCTGTTATAAACCAAGCAAAGTTACCTCACCAAATCCAACCCACGGACTGTGTCCACTAAGGAACAAAACCCAGCTGTATCAACAGATAGTCTTGGAATAAGTCACACATTCTCTGCCTTCCAAATTGTTATGGTCCAATCAAATAAATGGTCTTCAAGGAAATACAAAATCAACACACAGAAATGGCAGTGAAAAATAATCCAAAATAGCATTCAGCTCTTTTTGTGTTATCAATGGTACCTATACCAAAAAGGATCTAATTTGCCTCCTACTTAGTTTTGCAATACTAAACAAAAGCATGTCAGATTTCTTTCAGTTTCATGTAATTCAAACTCTGGCTTTTGGAAACTCTATTGAAGAAGTTGTAATACAGAAATCAAACTTGAAGACACAACATCTCTCAAATACTTTTATATACGACATATTCCAAATGGTGTTTTTAGACTATTTTAAGTACAATTAAACCTTTAATGCTTATTTTACAGGATGACAATAAAAACAATAAAAGCAATTCTATTCCAAAGAGAAACCAGGTTCCAACTGTATAAAATAGTTCGAAGGACTTACCAGATTTCCTACTTTAAGTACAGTCTCAAAATCCTCAGTCATTGGATAATGTTCCATGGCCATAAACAGTGTGTTTAAAACTATGCAAACAGTGACAGCCAGATCAACAAATGGATCCATGACAATGAATTCAACTAGACTCTTTACTTTTAACCAGGGCTCACAACAATCCCAAATTAAGAAAATGTGGGCAAATTTATCCCAGCAAGGTGGACATTTTTGTCTGGATCCTTCAAGTTCTGGAGAAAAAGAGAAATTTATAATGAACAAGTTTTGGAGAAAGTGAAGATTAATTTTAGCCTGAATAGGGTTTTGAAAATTATTCAAACTCTTTTCATGATTTTCACTACTAGTCATTCCACTGTTCCAAGGAATCCTTGTACAGATTTTCTTCTCCTTATTAACTAATGTCTGGATTTTAATTTTCTCTAATATTTTTATGGTAGAGTTAGTCCAAAATGTATCAAATGGCATTTCTTCCAATGACTCCATTGCTAAGCATGAATAACTAGCATAAAACACATACACATTATTTATTTTAATTAGAATGAGTTTTTTACATCCAAGACTATATCAAGAAAGTTCAAGTATCTACAGTTATAACACACCTTCCATTCTATTTGTGATAACATCAGCTAGACTCATGGCCCTTTCCCTTAAGCCAGGATCCTCCAGCAACTCCACTGGTATTTGATATGAACTTGTACGTCTGGTTTTTATTTNAAAAAAAGAAAAAAAAAAGGTGTGTAAATTAAATTCAACTTTAGAAATTCTGTGATGCTTTTTAAATTACTATTTTCAATATATACTTTCTAATACTATTAATACTTATAAGACATTAAGAAAAACATTTGGATACTTAGTTCCCGCATTTCCACTGCATTATACTCAAATAACATTACTCCACTTTAGACACCAAGAAATTCTGGAGGGGACTACAGCCAAGAAAACAAAGCAAGACTGCAGAACTTGTGTAAAAAAAATTCCCAGTTCCCAATTCCACACTTTCTTTACCAACATTTCCATTCTAAACTAGTTCATTCACAAGGTACTTCAAATAAGTGATCAATCGTAGAAAGATCCTGCAGCAACAACTATCCCATAAAAGTAAGTTTTAAAGATCAGTTTTGATTTCTATACTCATTCAAAACTCATTTAAATTACATTTTCTAAATTGAATTGTTATCAACTCTGATTTATTTTATGAATTTGAACTGAAGAAATAGCATAGGTCTGACCTAATTGATCCAAAAAAACGAATACTGTTTTACATTATGTTATTTTAAAAAATGAAAGTTGTTTTACAACTATAGTATGGAGCGCACCTCAGTTACAAAGATGTTTTGAATGCATAAGGATAGGTAGATTTTTTTTAATACATTAAATAAATGCATGAAAATAAAAGTATAATACACTGTAAGAAGATTATAACTGAAGGCATCTGGCTGATAACCGCAAGAAAGCTTGCTGATGTACTTTCAGTTACTGTGACCCATATAGAAATTTCTGTTCCAGTAAAATAACATTTTTAGGAAAAAAACATGCAGATGTGTGTGCTCCATTCCTGAAGCAGACCGAGGGAAAAGGAAAAAACAAGCAGAATTAAAATGTTTTGCTGGTTTGGGGTTTTTGGGTTTTTTTAAAATATATCCTGATCCTAGACAGTGAGAAACTCTTTGAAACTCTGGAGGAAAAATGCTTTCAGAGTTTTTAAAATGTCAACATAATCTTAAAGACTATGCTATATTTGCACAGTATCAAATGTATGAAGAAGGGAGAAAAGCAGAATGAGAACACTACTGACAGAGAATCAGAAAATACACTTAAAAGGAGGCTAAAACCATGAAGAAAAAGAAATTGAAATAATCTAACAATGTACAGGAAGCTTAAGAGTTGAACATCTTATTTTGGGCTCTAGAACAGATTTAGCAATGGAACATTACTAATCTGACTCATTAAGTAGATGTATGCATATCCTTGCTTTGCAGGTATGTAAAACTACTTTGTTCTCTTTCATGCTTCAACCTCTCACTTTTGACTGAATCGCTTCAAACCCATTTCATTACAGTAAGATCTGCAAAAGCATTCACAACTTCCTGTCCATTTTCAAAGCAATAATTTCATGGAAACACTGTCTATGCAACAAAGAAAAGGCCATGAAACCTGGAGTAATATTTATAATTTTCTTACATTGCCATCAATTGTTGGTTTATCTATGGTCACCTCTGGCAGAAGTTGTCCAGTAGGGGACAACAGACCTGAAGGTCCATCCACCAGGGAAACCACTCCATTGCAATCCACGGTGCTGTGCATCTTCCCATTGACTGGGAAGACTGTCAGCCTTCTGGATGACCTACTGGCCTGGCTAATGTTACTGCTGCGCCGCTCGCCGTGTCTGCGCGGCAAAAACAGAGAACCTCTTCTGCTCGAATTATCCTCAAACATGCTGTGCTCATCGTCTGCAAAGTCATTTTCAGATCCTTTCTCTTTTCCGTAGTCTCTAAAACTGAAAAGACTTGTTCTGCTACTAGGCCTGGGAGAAAACAGGGAGCCATGCACACTCAGCAAAGACTGCAAAGGAAACAAAAAATGACAGTCTGAAGATTATAACCATACAAAATGCATATCTGTGTATAAGAAAAACAATAACAATTTATATTCCTCAGGAATTTGTCAGTGTTATCTTTAATACACTGCCTCAGGCTGATCTCAAAGATGCATTACAGATGAAAGTCAACTAAATGGGTAAATTTACAGTGTACAGAAACAAAAACTGGACAGAAAAAAAATTAACACGTATAAGGCCATAGTAATTTCAATCTCTGCTTTAAAGAGAAAAGCCAAGATTTCCATAAACTCCAATGATCCACACAGATCATGCACTATGTTCAAAGATATAGACACCTTTAGTCTTCTAAATTCATATGTTATACTTAAAGTTTCATTTTATGAATTAAGAAGGCATTTCTATTCAGATTAACTAGGAAAATGCAGTGCTGCTGTGCATGTTAAGGTATCAAATAATAAAATGAGAGTCAAAAAACCGCTTTTTTTTAAGGTACGCTCTAGAAAATACTACCAACAGTAAGTTGGTACTTAAGAGAATGATATACTATTTTTCTTCTGTTGCCTTACATTGCAAAGTTGCAGTGAAGTTTGTTGGATATGACAGTAATCTCGTAAATTCCAAAAACGGCAATTGCATTACTCACAGTACCTGGTGGGGTGATGGTAATGGCTTCCCATAAGATAGTCTGTTTCCATCAAAAGAAAAACGGAAACCTTTCCTTTTGATACTGCCATCTGATTCAGATTTTGGAAGCTTTTCATCCTTCACGTCATCCTCTTCTCCAGAGAGCTCTCTTTGCCTTCTCTTCTTCCTTCTATTTCTCCTTTCTTTGGCACTTTTTGAGCTAACCTTGGATGCATCTGAAGAAGTATCTGAGGGTGCAGCATTCCCACTTTCACAGCTGTACTCAGCCATCTCTACTGCAGCTGCTGCTATTGCCTGCCACAGCAATTATTTAACAAGATGGTTTATGAATCACACCACTATTAAAGAAGGATATAGCCCTTGTTCCTAAGATTTGTACCAAATTACTTCTAGTAAACAGAGCAGCTGGATTTGTGCAAAACTACAAATGAAATTCTGCAATACGAATGGAATTTGAATGGAGTTCTACTTTGCATCCGTATCATGGATTCAGCCCACATCTACAGACACAAAGTTCATTAGACAATATTTGAAAATTAATAAATTTATTAGTTAGAGTGAATGCAACAGCACACAAAAGAGCTAAACAGAATCACACTTCAGTCTGTATTAATTTAGTAAACTAATCCTAACTTTTAACTTAAGTAGCTTCCTTAAGTTGCTTCCAGACTTTGATTCACTGGTAGCAGCACAGGTAGAAAAAAATGAATCAGAAATTTTTGGATGAAAATATTTTGCACTCTAATCAAGGCTTGAAATTATTTAAGATGAGAATTTGGAAAATCACCATGACAGTTTGGTAGATACTACCCCAAGATAAAAAAGATTTATTTAAAACTACTATTCTGATTTGAAGACTACTATTTGTTCTCAGTTCAGAAATTCATTAACACTTTAGATATTATGTATTTAAAAAGCAATAAAGAAGCACAGAAAAAGCAGTCTAAAGTATTTGTGGGGTATATTAAAGAATGGATTTTTAATATGTGAATTTAACTATTGGTTTTCTTTTAACAAATAGCATGGAAAGGAACACACGAAGGCCCAGAATCTTGTTAGAAAATACCTGAGCCGCTTCTTGCTGCTTCCGCAGTTGTTCAAGCTTCAGCTTAAAGTCTGCCTCCCTCTGCTCTGCTTCAACAATAGTTGCCTGATTTTGTTCTTCATAGGCCATGGCAACCACAGCCAAAATCAAGTTAATCAAATAGAAGGAACCCAGAAAAATGACCACAACAAAAAATATCATGTATGATTTGCCAACAGCTCGTAGTGTCTAGAGGAGGAGAAGAGAAATTAACCAGCTGGTGAAGAAATGCATCAGTTCTGCAGTTCATAAGCATAAATGACTTTGGAAAGTGTAAAACTAGTACTTAGTTGGTTTTCCTTCCGTAGTAAAATCATACAAGTTTTCTCAATTACAAAGTAATAAAAAAAAGAGTATTCTTGTATGTGAAAAACATGCCTAAGGATCATGCTGGTTTGCGACAAACCTCTTTAATGCCTAATATTCTTGAAAAGTATGTGGGATTAGAGTTCTTAATATAAGTCACATATCACAGGTTGGAGGCTTAAAATGCTTACCATATATTAGCACGCTTTCCCTTCGAAATAACCAAATGAATTAAAAATGGCAGAATTGATTAGATAATTAGAAGATAGATAGTCTTTATTATAATTAAAATATTCACATACACCATCTAATGAAAAGCTACTCTAGAAAAGTTAATTTATATCAAGTCATGCATTCTAAGTTATAAAAAAAGAATTAATACTGAAATTAAGGTTCAGGTTTTGTTGTCATTATTTTTTTTACAATTTAAACTCAATATTGACATTTTTGAAAATAGCATGAGGCACAAAATGGAACATACACTGTAAAATTAAATTAAGGATCAAAAAACCCCTCATGTGCCTCTTCAGAAATCATGTGAGACTCTGTATGAAGTGTCCATGTCTGCTTAGTTTTGTAACTGAATTTGCTTCCTTTGATAAATTTTATTAGCTAACAATAGCAATGGCATCTAATACAAATAAGAATGGCCTTTCCATGATTGATCTGGGGCTAGTAATATACTAACCACAATTTTTAAAATATACTCACCAACTGATAAAGATTTTCCCAATAGTCCTGTGTCATCAGTCGAAACAGCGACAAGAAAGCCCAACTGAATGTGTCAAAGCTGGTATATCCATAGTTGGGGTTTTTACCAGCTTTCACACAGATAAACTCTTCTGGGCATTTACTAGGAGAGGGGGAAAAAAAAAAGAAAAAGAGGCAAAACAATCCATACTCAAATTTCATACAACATCTCTTTTTTGTTTCTTGGGCTTCTTATGAAGCTTCATCAGTGAAGGGTGCTGCTATTTATGGCTTAAAACAATTCAAAAATTAGTGAGGAAATTAGAAGTGTGTTCTTTAAAGAATAATCCAGACAGAGCAAAAAAGTAATGACAATATTTCCTTCTAACTCCTTTCACAATTTTAAACAAAATAAAGTGTATTATCAACAGTATGATATTACCTCTGCAGGTATTCCTAAATGAAAACAATATATGTACTTAACAGAGAGATTTCAATAAGTGGATATTTCCATGCAGAAAGAAAACCAGCCAGTATACAAATTTTCTGCTGAACTTTGTCTGTCAGGGAGGTTGGCTACCAGATTTCTTGGCTTCTTCACATCTCTGAGCCTAATTAAGAAATTCTACTGATTTGTCAAGAGCAAATAACCATCATAGGAATACTTTTATCTCGTGAAACTTTTCATACTGGTTTTGAGAGTAGGTGACGCAATCTTGATATCAAGTGTAAGCACACTGTTTCAATTAGGAGAGATTTCTTTTCACGTATGTATGTCTATCTGATATGCATTTATACACATACACAAAATTATCTCAGTTACCTACGTAAGTTAAATGTTTACAAAAATAGTTTGAGTATGTGTATTTTTAAACTATTACCAATCAAAACCAAGGGATGGACTGATAATTCATAAGCATACAGAATTATGTGATTTTGTTACAAAAAATTATCAAAGAAAGAGAGCAAGACACTGCCATACATGCAGCTGCCAGACAGAGGAAGCATAAAGATGTCTTCCCAAAATCTGGTCATAAGTGGGATTTTCTAGTTACATATGAGCTTTTTATACAAATTTCCAGCAAAGTATTTTGTCATTTAACATTTTTACTCATTCAAGTGTCTAGTTACTAGGAACCATGACCATGTTACTATTGACTGTGATGTTAGGTAACTAAATTACCTTTTTAAAGTTTAGATTGATATTTTTAACATGTTGTTTAGACAGATAGTATGTAGTTTTCAGTGTACCTTACCCTGCATCTGAGCTGTTGCCACAAAGCAGAAAATCATTTGCCCCTAGGCGATAGAAATGACCTAAAGAAAAAAAAAGTAACATGTTTACAAATTAAAGGAGTTTTCTTTGGGTTTATTTTGGTGAGGATGAACCTACGTTCAAGTCATCTTGTTTTGAATGTTCATAATGTCCCATTAATATCTTCCCAACAGTGGGTTCAAATACTGGCAGAATCACAGAATGTCTTGCGTTGGGAGCAACCTCAAAGATCATCTGCTTCCAAAACCCCTGCCATGGGCAGGAATGCCACCAATAGATCAGGGCCCCATGCAACCTGGCCTTGAACACTTCCAGGGATGGGGCATCCACAACCTCTCTGGGCAACAAAATAAAAACACATTGCAAAAATAAAATCCTAGAACAACGATTAGTACATCAGCTGCTTATTCTTTTCTTGAGTCACTGCACACTGAATACCCTTCCAAAATAGGTAAGAGATAGAAAATACAAAACTTAAAATTCCTTTTATTCAGTAAGTAGATTGAATCAGACAAAGCCTATCTCCTTTAAAATGGAACATTTATAACCGTTTTCTGTCAGTTTTTTAACTCGCACATCCTATGACTATTTCACATCCTGGGAAAATATGAAGGCAGCATTTAAAAAGAAGACAGGTGTTCCAATTACAACGTTCTAACAGCTGCTGTACTATAAACAACTTTACAGAATTGTTCTTATAATTATAAGGTGGTAGCCCTCAGAAAAAGAGAAATATATATTATTGTTAATGATTAACAACTGCGCTGTCCTTAAAACAAAAGAAAAAAAAAAGAAAAATAATACAGTTAGAAAGATAATAATGAATTGGGGAAGAAGTTTGTAAGAGTGAGGGTAGACTCCATTCAGTGGGACCTAAGCAAACCAAAGAAACAAGCTGACAGAAGACACATAAAATTTAGCAAAGACAAATGCAGTGTATTAGGGAAGGAAGAGCCCCTTGCAGTGATACAGGCTGGGAACTGACTGGCTGACAACAGCTCTGCAGAAAATGTACTGGGAGTTTTGCAGGAGAGAGACGCAGGAGAGGCTGAGTCAGCAGACACCTGAGAAGGGCACCAGCTCCAGGGCTGCAGGAACAGAAGGCCAACCCACAGAGCGAGGGAAGTGAGTGCCCCCTCAGCTCTGCACTCATTAGACCATACCCAGAGTATGGTGTCCAGGTTTGGCACCACAGTGCAAGCAGACATGGATAAAATGGAGCACAGGGTCACCAAGGTCATGAGGGGGCCGGAGCACTCCCCATGGGCTGAGAGGACAAGGAACCAGCGCTTCTTCAGCCCAGCAAATGGAAGGCTCTGGAGGAGTTGGTAGAAAGCATCCAGTAACTACAAGGAAGTTATCAAGGGGACAGAGACAGGTTCTTCTCAACTGTGCATGGCAGAACAATGGCAGACAACAGGCATAATTACAAACAAGAGAAGTTCTGACTAGATGTAAGGAGAAACTTTTCACCATGAGGATAGCCAGGCACTGAGATCTGGAAAAGAGACAAATCTGGAAAAACGCTCTTATCTCAACTAAAGCAATCTGCTTCATTCTCAGATGATGATGTCCACGTACCTTTCAAGCTGACAAAGGTTTTGGTTTTCATGGGGTAAAAAAACTACTGTATTTAAATAGTCAGAAACAGCTCATAATATATCAACACAGGAGGATTCTAAACTGAGCATTTAAATATAGTGATGCCAAAATCTAGCATTCAAAACCATTACTTATAATGCAGCTACACTGCATTATACAAATGATAAAGAATAATTACACGAGGAAGGAGAAATAGAAACACAACCAGATCAAACAGCCTTGACTGCATCAGCACTCTTGTAGACTCCCAGAAAAGACAAAAACATGTACCATAGAAAGCAACTGATACTCTGAAAAATTTTATTTCTTTGAGAGTGCCACCTAGTGCAAACTGGAAATAGAGAATCTATGTACTGTGTAACCTGTGTAATTGGAAGTGAGAATTCACAAGCGTACTGCAGCATGTAAACTATCGGTCAAAATTACCCAAAAAAGAACTATCACCACTCCACTTTCACTCCATCCCTTCTTAGGTAAATAAACTAGCTAAAATGATACATTTAACAGAAAAAATAGTCACAGAATTTCAACAATTCAGACCTATAGTAAGATAATCCAAAAATGCAGAAAACAGCAGACAACTTTAATGTCCAATGTTAAAAATGGGAGAAAATCTGATTCATCAAAACTCAGCCTATAACAACTGTATTTTCTTTTACTTTTAGTGACAGTCACTGAGGAGGAAAGCTAACATCCATTATCCCATAAATTTCTTTTTACTTAAATACACTACTTTTACAATTAATGACTAAGCAAGGTCCTGTAAATCCACTTATAGTACAAACCTACACAGGAAAACTGATTTTTGACAATTAGAGAAGTTACTATACTACATCTCACAGTTCACTGTGTGCTATAACATTACTGACGCTATCACTTAAAAAGACAGAAATACAAAACATAAGCATCTGCATATTTCTGAACCAGTCTGAATTTTGTCTCTTCAGTTTACAGACATTAAGCCTGCTGGAAAATAACTGGATAAAAATGTCTTTTTCAGTCTCAAGCAACAAATCCTAAAGCTGAATACCATCTCTTTTCCTACTAGGATCTCGGCCTGCCTTGGGAGTTGCCTATCAGTGAAAGCAATTGGTTTGTACCAATTTGTACCTAATAATAAAAGCACATCTTAACTAGGCTCTCATATTCATCTAGTGCTTCTCTGTCTTTCTTATACCCTGAAGATACAAAAAGAGCCTAAAAGAATTGGTTTTGCTCGGCCTTGAAAAGACTAGGGAGGGAGCAGGCAGGGAGGGAGGGATGTGCAAAGATCTTCACTCTACCTACAAGTATAACATGAAAGACTGCAATGAAGATGGAGCATGACTCATGTCAGGAGTGTACCAGAAAGATAAGAGGCGACTAATAAAAGCTTGAGCATAGGAAATTCTGAAATGATGTTCAAGAAAGTTTCTGTGAGACTGCTCAAACGCTGGCATGTGCTGTCCAGAGGAAGCTGTAGCATCTCAATCCTTAGACTAAAAACTTGACTGGAACGAGGGATTGAGCAGTCTGTTCTAACTGAGCATGCAGTTGAGCAGCAGTTGGTCGGGACTGTGAAGATCCTGTCCAGCCTGCATGATTCTGATTCTGAAACTAACCTAAGCCTCTACACACATTTCTAAGTGCAGTTACCGGAAAGAGCAATCACGTCAGCATGAGTTTGGGATGTAATACATACAAATTCCTCTCCTTTGCCATCAATTTAATTGGTTTTAACTTTATTCTGCAGTATAAAACAGTTATCTTGTGATTGTGTGTTGGTTTATATACAAAACTTTTAGCAAGTTACAACAGTATTTCTTACTTTCTTCGTTAATGTACGCTGTCCAGTCAAATTCTGTACCATTAAAGTATGGAACTACATCTCTTTCAAAAGCTGTTGAATTTTCTGATGGCCAGTACAGGCATTTATTCTTCAAGTTGCCCATGAACAGCTGAAGTCCTATCAATGCAAATACACTCAGGCAAAACACAGTCAGAATCATCACATCCGAGAGCTTCTTCACGGACTGAATTAAGGCTCCAACAATAGTCTTCAAGCCTGCAAATAGAGGCAGATTTTTATTATAATATTAAATATTTAATTAACTAAAATGCAATGTAAATGTCTCCAACACACTACTAAATACCATGCACAGCTTCAAAAAAAAAGTCTTAAAAGCATTTTCCAAAGGAAAAGCTACCACTAAGTTTCATCATTCCTGAAAAATAATTTGGAAATATGAATGGGAATGAATGGCATAAATTCCAAGGCACCTGCTCTTCAAATCAAGAGCTTTCAATTCATGCTCTCTATACATGTACACTACATCTAAAGAAAATAGTTAATTTTATTTTCTTTTTGATGCCTCTTGCTCCAAACCTTTGCCAGTATTCTATTCCAATACACAATGTTGGTTCTGTAACAGCAAACAAAAAGAGACCATAATTTTATTTCAGTAGTAGTTTTAATGTCTGCATTCTAATGCATCATCTTATGTTGGAGGTGGGGTTTGGTGAAGATAGGCATCATAAGCTAACAACTACATCATGCAATTCCCATGCTACTCATTATTATCTTATTCCTCTTCAGGGATTCAACTTCTACAAAACACTAAAATTTTCAATCCCAAATTTCTTTCATAAATACGTATGAGTAACAGTCACATTAAAAAGACTTAATTTTGATCCTTAATGTGGGAGAGAAAATTTGACATCATTAAATGGAGGAATACAGAGGCTATGTAAATGAATTCTTCATGCAATTGACTCTTAAACTCTGAGGCTGACTGTTCTAAAGAATTAGAAAAGGAAATGGAATTGAAATTAAGACAAAAACCTGGATGCTTATGTTAAAAACATCAGTTCAGCTTCTGTGCAGTTTCAGTCAGCCTCAGTGTTTAACCTCGCTCTCACCTGGAATAACTGATACTGTTTTCAAAACTCTGAGAACTCTGAATGTTCTCAACGCTGAGACATTGCCCAGGTCCACAAACTCTGTCACATATCTGTAGTGAGGGATTCCACACACAAACACAATGACAGCACACACAAAATTAAACAGAGGTGATGTAGAGTGTCTACTATTTCACACAGTTACTTCTTACCTGGAATTACAGAAATAGTTTTCAAAGCTCTCAATACTCTGAAAGTTCGAAGAGCTGAAAGATTGCCTAGGTTTACAAATTCTGTTACATACCTGTAGGATTAAATCACAGTTATTCAGAATTGAGGTAAAGCTTATACTAGTTACCTGGACCTGAAATCCAGAAATCCTTTTTATTTTTTTTTTAAGGAATAAATTTTGAAAGATTTGCATTCTTATTTTTTGTGTCTCACTTAAGTTTTCCCTAAGAAATTCACCCTTAAGATTTTCCATTAACTGCAAATTTAAAATGAAACCTATAGACCTTTAAAAACTTTTGTTTTTAAAATCTCACTTTAAATTGATTTTTCACTGGTATCTTCTGTATTGTGGAATACTCCACTAATTCTGCTATGTGCTACATTAGTGTACAATATTCAAGTGGAAAAACTTGAAACACAATTCAGCCACCATTAATTTCATATGAAAGTAATGTAAGCCAAACAAACTATTACAGGTTCAAAAAATTTTCTGTTATTTTACTTAAAAAAATATTATATACTTACGCTAAGGAAATGACAACAAAATCAAGCCAGTTCCAGGGGTCACGAAGGCAAGTAAAATCATTTATACAGAAGCCTCTTGCAAGGACTTTTACCAGAAATTCAAAAGTATAAATCCCAGTGAAAGTGTACCTGTGAGAAAACATCCAAGCAAAAGTTAAAGACTCTTGTGTTGTTCAGTGATACATCATAAGCATAGAGGAAAATAACTCAAACTCAGTAATTAATACATGCACTGAACAGCGTTTATAAACTCACATAAACTATGACTGTTTCCCAACCATTCTTTTGTGAGATGACAGGATTATACTTTTTTATTTTATCTGAAATATATTTCTGCAGTTTATAACACATAAGATATTTTAATTTCAGCACTAATTATAATAATCATGAACAACACAAAGAAATATTTTTGTTCAAATAACATTTGAGCATGGTTGCCACATGTTGGACAAATAAAGTCCATTGGTAAGTGGAACCTAGTATTTACTGAAGGTACTTCATGGCTAACCAGGCAGACTTAAGAATGATAAACAATAATCCTCAGCAGAGGTATTTTCTTTAAAGAGTGGGTGCATCCCATAATTAGATTTTGCTGCATGAAGATGTTTCAGAGGGGCTATAGAAAGTATCTTCCACACTGAAAAACAGTAGTTTTGGGTTGAATGATCATTTTCTTTTTTCTTTTTTTAATGATAAAAAACAGCTGAAGAGGGAGAATGCATGAAAACATTGCTTGTATAAATACTGTGAGGAAAAGTATTTATCAGCCTTTTGTTCAGAGAAAAAGGTTAACAGGGTCATAGCTTCTTTCCTTCTCAGAGCTTGCAGGACTGTGCTGCTTTGGGTTGCAGCTAGCACCAAACTCCAAACAGGAAAAAGGAGAATACTGGTATTACGTAAATAAGTAAAACTGCATGGTTTAGCTCTTAATTTGTTTTTCAGTTTTAAAGCAATTGAAAAATTATTAGCCTATTTAAATATACTTACTCTACATTCTTTGCCCATTCTGGAAGATTCCTCCATGTCATAAATACACAATTTGCCAAAATAGTGAGCATAATGACCTTGTTGAACAACGTTGACCATAGTTAAGGAAAATACCCCTTTTAAAAGTCAAATTTGCATAACACAAAATACAAGGAAGTGACTAGGACATAAAATGCTGACAACATATACAATACAAATTAGTTTACTATCACTATATGCAATATCATAAATAATGCAAAGATATTTCACAAGAATGATGGATACACCTATCACAGAATCATTTAGGTTAGGAAAGACTGTTGAGGTCAGCAAGTCCAACTTTGACTCTTCACTTGTCAACTAGACCATGGCACTACATGCCACATCCAGCCATTTCCTGAACACCTCCAGGAATGACTCTACCACTTCCCCGGGCAGTCCATTCGAATGCTTGACAACCTTTTTGTGAAGAAATTCCTCCTGATGTCCAACCTGAACTTCCTGTGGTGCAGCTTGAGGCCATTTCCTCTTGTCCTGTTGCTGCTGGTTGTCTGGGAAAAGAGCCTGCCTACCCGCCCCAGCTACACTCTCCTTCCAGGGAGTTGTAGAGAGCAAGAAGGTCCCTCTGAGCCTCCTCCAGGCGAAACACCGCCAGCTCCCTCAAGCTGCTCTTTACAGGACTCATGTTCTAGACTCTTCACCAGCTTTGCCACCCCTCTCTGGACACACTCCAGCACCTCAATGTCCTTCCTGAACTGAGGGACCCAGAACTGCACTGGTGTGACCTCACCAGTGCTGAGTACAGGGGGACAGTCACTGTCCTGGCCCTGCTGGTCACACTGTTCCTGATACAGGCCAGGATGCCTCTGGCCTTCTTGGCCACCTGGGCACACACTGGCTTGTGTTCAGCTGCTGCTGACCAGCACCCCAGGTCCTTTCCCACTGGGCCACTTTCCAGCTGCTCTGCCCCCAGCCTGTAGTGCTGCATGGGGCTGTTGTGGGCAGTGCACAGGACCCAGCAGTTGGCCATGTTGAACCTCATGCTCTTGGCCTGGCCCATAGACCCAGCCTGTCCAGGTCCCTCTGCAGGGCTTCTCCTACCCTCCAGCAGATCAACGCTCCCACACAACGGTGATATCCCCAGACTTACCAAGGGTATACTCACTCCCTTCATCCAGATCATCCATAAAGATTTTAGACAAGGTTGGGTTCAATACTGCACCTTAGGGAACTCCAGTAATGAATTATCTTCTTCCAAACTTAATCAGCAGGTTAAGTGACTAATCTTAGCTGAGATTGATTTTGAAAGAATTAAAGGCAGGAACACATTCAAGCACTAGATCAAAATTCCTAGTGTTAACATTAGTAATATTAATCAGCAACAACTTTTAACAAACCAGTTGAAAAGGATATGAATGAACCAAAATCTTAATAGCTAGTCTTCTAGTGATATTGAAAGGAGAAAAAAGGTACAAGGCAGGTGTGGCACTGAACCTGTGGATTGTCTTCGCTTTATCCAGTACTATAAATGTCTTTAAAAAATAGACAAAAAGGGAAGGGGGGTAGTGGGATTAGAAATTAAGGATCCATTTTATTAACCTTGCCATAATAGAGGCTGCTTACACACATCTCAGTAGCCAGATTTATTTTCAGTAAAATTATGGAAGAAAATAACAGATTCTAAATTTTCACACGAGCAATGAAAATGCTACACCACACATTTTTTGTCTCTGTGCTCTTAAAATCTGCATTTCAGATTTCATTTTCTATGATTAAGTAATTACATTAAAACTATAATTTAAAATGTGATTTTAATCATTTAAGTTTAATGCAGTTCTTTTTCTTGCATTTCAGAACAAAGTTGGCAATGCAAAATAAAGCACCTAAGTAACCATTTTTGGGACCTCACAAGGAACTACATTTGATCATTAGTCTTCAACATTTTATACTAGAAAAAACACTGCTTTAATTAAGCTGCTTATTTCAGAAATAATACAGGTCTTTGGTTAAAGTCTTATCTTGCAAGATACTATTTGTTGATCATCCAGTACTTCATTTCAAGAACCCATTCTATCCTTTTAATTCAACACACATTTTATTGATTACACAATAAAATAATCCCTTGCTGCTTATTTTGTACTGCCTTTTAATATAAACTCAGTTTTGTTCTCTTGACATCATTTTACTTCACATGCCTATATAAAAATAACTTTCCTTCATCTGTACTTGCTAAAGCAAACACCTTGCTCTTTTCTTCTTTTTTAATATCTGTAAATGAAACTGAATCAGTATATATCAATTTAGATTTTGTCTTCAGGTCTATATTGGGCCTATAACATACACCCAATACCAAAACCTAAAGATTGGTTTAGTCTTTGCACCTTTTTTTTTTTTTAAATTTTGTAAAACAAATATGTTTTATGGTATTTCCATGAATGTTTGACAGTGATTGTTCTGTCATATGACTGAATGAGCACTTTGTCTAGACTTCTGTAATGAACTAGATCTCAGGTATCATGTTTCTTAAAAAAACCCAGAGAGTAGCCAGAGATGGGAAGTTTTCAAATGGTTCAGCATTAAATCAGATCTGAAGAGATTACAGGACATTTAACACTAAAATACCATAACATTAGACATTAAAAAAAAAGAAAAGTGCATTTTTTTTAAAAGGCAACTGAAGCAAGAGTTATGTTGATAGTGAAATCAACATAATTAACATGATAGTTCTTCTGACCAACTCCCCAGCAGAGCATTTATCAGGTTAGAGTTAAACAGGAGTGCTCTAATTACATTCTTAATACAAAACACTTACTTTTTTATTGATATAATATGGGTCTAGGTCCTCCAGGGGTTCAGACACCATTCCTGGAGGAATATCACCATAAATAAATGGCAGTGTCTTTCCCGCCTCCAAGTCATTATTTGGCTCTGGGTGATTTTCTTCATGACCAGCATCATCTGTGGGCTCATCTTGGTCACAAGGAAATTTTTCATCAGCAATACGTTTTTCAATAGCTGCAAGAGATTCTTCCGTGAAATAGAAGAAGCTGTCAGGTCCTGGTGGTACCAGCATTGCCCGCGCCATCTTTTCATTCTGCAGATTTTAAATGTTTTTTGGCTCTTGTGCAAGAAGATCCTAGGAGGGCATGTAGGAAAAAGAAAGAAGAAACAGAAGGTTGCACTACCAACAAAATCCCCAAATAAAAGCTTTTGGCATAGTCAGCATCTGCCTCTTTTCTCTTTATAAAGCCCTGTAGCAAGAAGTATTTCATTTAACAGTCAGATATTTAATAGAAAAATTAGCTACTCATGACAAAGAGACAGAAATTAACAAGTAAAGAAAAAAATAATGAAAGGAAAAGAGAAATCAAATTTTTGTACAGTTTCTCAACTCAGCTTAATACCTCACAACAAAAAAAGGAAAAATATTCTCGCTTTGCCTAGCCTAACATTAAGTTACCTTATTGTGAAAAAGTAAAAAAATGTTTTAGCACAGCTGAGTATTGCCATCAATGGTCACAACCTCTAAATACAGATTTATATGTTTTTGGCACACCACCTTAAAAACCCTTGCATTTATACTCCAAAAGTAGAAAGAAAAAGCATGCTATTTTTATTACTCTCAATTTCTGACAGCAACATTACTCCATCTGGTGGCTTATACTATGATTGCCAGACTAATGTCTATATTATATTATTAGGTACTACACAAGAACATTGTATTTTTTAAGCCATATTCACAAGCAGAAGGCAACTGGCCTAAAGTTTAGTCTTTCTGATTCATATCTACTTGATTTTCAATGGTAACTTTGATGGTGCTATCTCTGTAATTAAGGAAGTTACGATGGATAAAGTGTTTTAGATTTATACAAAAAGCACAGCATAATCAAAATTTCAGTACTCTCTTTGAGACCAAGGGTATTTTCAAAATACTTAAAAATAGTAAATTCAGTAAATTACAACAACCATTAATTGATCATTTCTTTCTAGGTAATATTTTCCACAATGAGTGTACAGTTAACACCTAAGGGTGCAGAATAAAGCAATTTTTTTGAACAGACACCAAAGGGAATCCAGTCCTATTTGCTTACAGTCATTAAGTGTTGCAGCCTTTGTCAACAGTACATTATGGTGAGTTGACCTTGGCCAGCTGTTCTCCCACTCACACTCTACAAAAGGAACTGCACAGGGGAGAATGAAGTGAAAAAGGCCAGGTATTAAAATAAAGACAAGCAGATCATTTACAAATTACTGTCACGGACAAAACACACTGACACTAAGGGAAAAATAACTTTATTGCCAATTAAAACTGAAATGGAAGGTAAAAAACAAAAATCCTAAAAGAATAATTCCTTCGCCTCTTTGTTCCAGGCTCAGCTTCACTGTTTCACTCTCAACTCCTGCCCTTCTCCCTCCCCAAGAGGCATGTGGAAGGTGGGGAATGGGGGCTGGGGTGAGATCACTGCAGTTCTTTTTTGCCACTCCTACCTCCGGTTTTTCCCTTGCTCCAGCATCTGTCCCTCACACAGGCTGTGAAGCTTCAGGATAAGGTTGCTCCAATGTGGGCTTTGCACGTGCCTCTCCCTCAAGGAATATTTTCACTTTCTCCAGTGCAGAGTCCCCCAAAGGCTGCAGGTTAGGTACTCTCCTCTGGGGACTGCAGGGAAATACCTGCTCTAACATGGCCTGTCCCACAGGCTTCCAGGGAATTTCTGCTACAGCACCTGCAGCCCTCCTTCTACTCCTGTTCCCCTGACCTTGGAGTCGGAGCTGTTTCTCACACACTCTCACAGAGTATTCCTCACGCTGACCTGTGGCGTTTTGCTCTTTTCCAGAAGTGTTTTCCCTGAGGCATTGCCATCCTGGCTGAGCCGTGCCCAGGGGACTCTGGGCTCTCCACATGGAGCCTGTCCGGCAGCCCCTAGCCCTGAAACACTGCGACCACTGCTCAGAGTGACCACAGGCCTCACTGTCAAGAGGAAAAACCATAAAGCAGATTCAGGCTCCTGCCACCACAAAAGCCACAGAGTGCGCCCATTCTCCTGTCTCCAGTGCGTGTGCAGTGAGGATGCACTGGGAAGGAAAAATACTGATGGCAGACTTTTTCATGAAATGTAACAGCTGCAAAGTCAAATAACCCATGACACAGTGAATCCCAGATAGCTGCCTCATCTATGTCAACTTTTAGGTCAGATTAATGTTAGTTGAGAAAATTTTCTATTTTTAACAATTTTACAGCAGGAACTAGATTGCCATGGACAGAGAATCCATCACACAAGCCATCTCCATCAAAATTAGTCCGTTGGGTTATGGCCAGGCTTCAAATCCTTCCTTTTTCAGCTGAGCCACAAGAAGCTCCAAGCCTTTGGCACATACCACAACAGGCACAGAAAGAGGGGGGCTCTTTACACTGACTAGTAAAGAGGTGAGAAATTTCCTAATAAATAATTATAGAAATCAGACATTCTTCATATCATCTGTTAAGCACTTTAACAAAACACAGACAGGATTTTTCTCTGGAAAAGAAAGCCTGAGAATGCCAAGTCTTTCCTTATTTATTTAAAAATGCCTAATCTCATCTGTTCCATCTTAAAGCAATTCACCATTTTCAAATGCAAGATTTGATTGTTGTTTAGCCTTTTGTGGCAAATCCTTAGCACTAGTGAACCTGAAGATCTGCCCGGTCATACTTGTCATAAGTCACTTTTCCTTCAGAAGCTGAATAGCACCCATAGCTCTAAATAGCCAGGAAACCTTCAGCAGCAAAAAGGGAGAGAGATCTGTCTTCCAAAGAACACCAGGATCTTTTTCTATAAGCTTCATTTTTACCAAAGACCTAAGGTAAGACAAGTATTATTTGGTATCTTTAGGTAATTTATTTAGTTTACAACTTTGGATTTGTTTTTTTTTACAAAATGGAGGGGTAGGCTTTATTTGTAAGCTGAAAATTCACAAAAAATTCCTTAGTGCAAGCATCTGAGTCTATATATATATATTTTTTTTTAAGTCAAGGGAAGTTCTTACTAGTAGGGGTTTTCTCCTACACCAAGGTGATAACAGTATTAACTTAAGTAGCATTAAGTAGCATGTTTTCCCAAAAAAAAGTAACATATAGGAATGACTTTTTACATACCAATACTATATATGTATTGTAACAGATGTTGAAGACAGCACTTGTAATACAATTTGTATTTCATGACTGATGCAAACAGTTAATGCCATTATAAGTAGTCCATACACACTCAGTTATTATCTAAAATGGTTAGATGGTTGCATCAAGTCTTTTAGAGTCTAAAGAGACAAGAAAGCAAGATCTACAGCTATCAGACCAACTTCTACCTTACAACCAAATAAAACAGCAGCTGTACATATGGTGCTGCCCTGTCACAGGAATGTTGCTCTTTACAGGCTGAATAAAATAGAAGCTTTTCAGCACATCTACACACCACTGACCAACCCACCATGCCTATGAACAAGTAGGACAGCAGCAGTCTAAGAAATAACTAGGCAACTTTGTGTTTCAATGATTATCTTCAGAAACTAGTATGTCAACAACAAAAACCAACCAAACAAAAAAAATGGAGATACTGGACGAGAATGCAAATATATACCATAACATTCAGCTAGTCTTTTAGAGGATGTTCTCATTACTTGGATAAAGACTCTACAAAACTAAAAAAATAGTTTTCTGGTCAACATTAGGCATGTAGTCTTGGAAAGTGATGAACATGATGTCCACAGAAAGTACTTGTTATCAAACACGTGCTTGAAAATGTCATTAACTGTTTTGTCTGTCTGCAATTTGGGTAAATTTACTCTTCAGAGGTTTCTAATGCTTAAAACTAAAAGTTCATGACTGTTCATTGTACCAAATACCACTATGGTCTTACGGCAGTTTTTCTGAGTTGTTGCAGTTGTTATCAGAATGAAAACCAATCTTTCTGCTTGCATGTTCATATTCCACTGGTTTATTCAGCAAAGCTTAAGTGATACCCTTAGGGCTGAGATGAACTCCAGCATTTCTTCTCTCTGGAGACACCACAGCCAATGACTGCAGCACAATTCTCAGTGTTAACACAAAACAAAAAAAAAGTTATTTTCCACTACATGATGAATCTCTTCAGTGAATGATTTATGCTAGCAGCCTAATCACAGCCCACGCTTGGAAAAAAACCCACACCTAGTAAACACTTCTTGAGTTACAGTTCAGTGACTGTTTTCTTGTCATGACTTTTTAAAAGTACTGCAAATATATAAACACTGTAACACTGTGGAACAAAGTGATGCTTCTTATACTACTATCTCATGGAAATCACTTTACCCAAGAAAGAAATGGAATAAGGAAAAAAAAAAAAGATCAAGCAGGATGGATTGGTTTAATGATTTAAATAAGTCTCTTTTCTGCAATTTTGACAGTGTTTGTATTACAAACTAAGAGGTAATAAGAATCAAACCAGAAGACAATATTTAATGTGAATCCTAAAGAAACTGTTATCCTTCCATCCAAAAAATCCCACAAAGGTGCTTCTAAAAACCAAACACTAAAAAGATCAACCATCAGTAAATAACAAAACCCAACACATAAATCACCATTTTCTCAGTTTACTGTAAAGAAATAGACTTCTAATCTTTCATGGCTATGTTGTGCATGTAAGCCTGATTGGAGACTGTCCATCAAGCAGGACAGAAAATGCAAATTACAAATGAAAGATTACAGAAAACTGCTGTATACCACAGACTCTGTAGTAGCACAATACTAGGAGAAAACTCCTGGGGCAGAAATGAGACAGTTAACCACCTGATACTAATGTTAACATAAATATATTCTTATGGACTATGGTTGAGTTAGCAAGAATAATTTTTAAAGGATCTTTTAGAAAATATTTTTAATACGTATACAAAGAAAAGCATCAGGGTCATTTATATTAAGTTTGAGGCTTTAAGCTTGAGCCCACCAGGCTATGGAAAAAAGCATGAAAAAAAATATATAAATTATATATAATATATACATATATGTATTTGTTTCTATATTTCTTACAATATTTGCAAAAATAATAGTCAAGCTTAAACCCAAACCAGTCAGCAACAAACCCTGAATACTGTTTGTGTTTCCCTAACATATTTTTATCTTAATACAAAATGTGTTTCCCTAACATATTTTTAACTTAACATTTTTCAGAGGTAGAATAACACATCTGCTCTTCCTACTATATATTCTACATAATGTTGAATTCATCATTCAACATAATAATGAGTTTTTACAGTATTGTTTCCAATATTCTCCCTTCTATGGTATATTTCATAGTGTTATTTGAGTACCTTGAATAAAGCTTTCAGTGTACTAAAGATGCCATACTACTGAAATTACTACGTCTCAAAAAAACTTAAGTCTTACATGCATGAAATTTCATTAAAAATAAGAATCTACCATCACGAGAGTCAGGTAAAGATGTTCAGTGAATTTCATTTGGGCCAGTGATCAAATCTAATGAGTCATAAGCAAATTTACAGACATTTTCTTTTTTATGCTCTTTTTTGTGCATTTCTGTATATAAAAAAGAAGGGGTTTTTTTTCCACTAATATTTAGTTCTACTATATAAATTAAGACTTACTCTATTAACTAATACATTTTCATTGAGCAGTGACACAGCCTTCAGTTTCTACAGAAAATAAGCTGGGCTTATTGCTGCTACGTCAATTCCACAGTTCTGTGACTGCAAATCAAGCAGGAGGCTATAAGAAAAATCCAGAAAATTCTTCAGCAGGGTTTAATCTACAAAGTATCTGCCCCTAAACATCAATAAGAACTAAAAGGTTTCTGAATTATTTATTGCTTTGATGCTGAATAGATTAGACCCATGCTACATTTCACCCCTGATACTTCTCAACAACAGATTATGCCAATGCAAGAGCACTAAGTGGGACAGCTGATTTTTAAAGAAAATGTCATTCTTTTATCTGTAAGTAATTTCATTCTCTATAGCTTTTCCATGAAAACAATATTTAAAACCAAAGTAAAAGCTTATGGAAGACAAAATGCATTTCTATTCAGTTTAATGGATTCTACTCCTTATATGGAACTTGCCTTACATGACCTGTATCAGTTCCGAAGGTAATCTAAACCAGCTATTTTCAATTCAATAGCCTCTGATTTCAATTTATGAGCTTATGGTAATGCACAGAAGACATCAAAAAATATTAACATTGCAGGAATGAAAAATGTTTAAAAGATAGAGGATGCTACAGCTGATCTTAAAAAAGAAGAATTCTCTAATATAAACCCATTTTTAGAATCTTCAACCACTTAGAGGCAGATCAGTTTGGCTTTCCTTAGTGTCAGAAAATGCATTCATTGGGTGCAGGTCTAGGAAATTCAGTCCTCACAAACAAGCAATTCAATCCCCATGTATCAGGCCACAAACTTGGAATAGAGCCAAGACACAGAAAAAAACAAAACTGTAAGAGCTTTCACTACTGGCAAGGCATGGAAGAACTGTGAAAAACATGATACATTACCAGAAATATGATGCACACATATTTCTGTTATTTGCATGACTACTTGGACACTTTTCCAGACCAGAGAAATATGGCTCAAAACATCAAGACCTTGCTTCCAGTTAGGTCCAAATAAGTCATGTAGCCAACTCTCTGCATAACAAGCCTAATGTAAAGCTTCCTCAGCCTGTTAACTCCTCTAACAATCTAAAAACAAGTTTATATCAGATTTTCTCCTACACTAAGGCTGTTTTTCACTTCAATAGCCCATCAGTGCTTCTTACTTTCATGCATTTATAGTAAAAACTCTTCTCTCAGAATTTTCACCTGGTGACATGAGTTCAGTGAATCTTTTCTGTGAGTCACATAAATTATACCAGTCACTGAAAACTAGTTATACATTTTTTGTGTTTCTGTCATATTGTGGGGCAGATTTGTTTTGTAGATCCTGTTGTTCAGTCTTGCAAGGTTTCATTATCCGTGTGTTGGGCTTTTTCCTCCTCATTTCTCCAGATGCCTTCTTCAATTTTCTGCTGTTATTTATGCGTCATTTAACAAACTTAATACAAAACAAGACTTTACATAGTTTCCATCACAAAGCCCTGATAATATGTCCTTAGTGACCTTTGCTCCAAAACACTTTTTTATGATACTATCACCAAAGATGATAGTATAAATTAATTAAATTATGATCTTTATAAGTCTGGATAATCTTTCTGTATAAATTCATAGCAAAGACAACCATAAAATCTTTTAAATATTACTTCTAGCTGTGGATTGAAATGAGCGTGTCTCTAACTCCTTGTTTTGATGCTTAAAAGACAAAGAGAAAAAAGAAATATCTCAATGGATACTACATAATAACAATGTAGCTGCTTAGAGATTAAGCTATTAAACAATAGTCTCCATATATATTTTCAAATAATCATGGTACCTGTGCAGTGTTCATTTTCCTTGCATACCTTAGCTGAAAGACAGCATGAAGGAAGGGCAACCATCACAAAGGATAAGTTTATTTTCTTCACAGAGAGTCCTTATTGCCCAATAATCGTTAGTTACAAAACAGACTACACCGCTTAAACTCATTTTAGTTATCCGAACAGGATGTAACAGCCAGATTCCCAAAATTATAGTTCTGGGAACAAGGAAAGAAATTGAGAGCCTCTTTCATTTTTTTGTAGCTAGGTGCTAGAATTTTCCCAGGGAATCCATTGCTGAACCATTAAAACATATCCCCTGAAAATTCACTTACTCCCCAGTGACTGCCTCAGCAGCAAATCAGAACTGCTGCACAACTTGTTCAGACCTCATAAGTTCATATTAATGAATTATTAATACAGTACTAAATAAATTAAATGCAATTATATTACAAAGTACCCAAACATTGTGCACAGCAAAGAAACTGCATGCATCCACATACACTGGATTTTTCATTACTTTGATTCTTCCAAGTGTCACCTGTAGAGCCACATTCATCAGAATGCCCCAAGTAAATCACTCAGAGTTTTTACATGATATCACCTCCAAGTGATTTGTTCTAATTTCTGCAGGTGAACCACTTGTTATAAATTTTTTAGACTAGACTGTGAAATAGTTGATTTTGGTTATCATTCTGATAACTTCACCGTAAAATTTATAGAAGATTAAAATTATCTTGGATGCCTTACCCCTATCAGATTAAAGTAATCAACACTGTGATTACAGAAATAACTTTCATTAATGCAGTATTATTCTGATTTATGACCACCTCCATGAAAGTTAGAAGAAAACATCCTGTTTGATTTTTCCTCACAAGGAATGTGTATGTCGTGTCTGAAGCAGAAATGTATAGTTTGTATCAACTGCAGCTAGAGGAAAAAAAACAAAGCAAAATTCAAATAAAAGTTTTGGGTTTGAATTCATAATAACTTACGTTAAATGAAATTGCAGCTATCAGAGAAAAACATAGCTTGGTAGGCACCTTTTCAAGGTAGATAGTTCAAAATCCAGTTCAAAAGGAGGCTAAGGTTACCTTACATAATCTACAATAAGCACAAGTGTGTTCACAGGATGTGTTTGAGGTTGCTACCCCACACTCTTGCACTGGGTCTTCCAACCCACTCCTCATGGAGGAGCCCAGGATTCTTACACCGGCTGTCTGTCAGCTCTCAGCACCAGGGGCAGGCTCCAACCTTCTGGCTCATATCACTGTAGGTGGAGCTCTGGAATAATTGCTGTAGGTTATTGGTTGCCTGTTATCAACATTTCATTCTCCTTTTTGTGTTCTGCTTCAGTACTGGGGCACCACTAACACAAGTCACCACTGCAAAGCAACAGTGATAAAGGATGTACATCTCCCAAAAAAATGCAGCTGAAAGTCTCCCCCTGAACAACAGAAGTGAATTAGGAACTTCAACTGAATGAGCTTTTTAGGCTTTCACAATTCAAAGTTTAATACCCTGAAGATTTTTTATATTGGAAAAGTCCTCTTGAATAATAATAAACTAAAAACATATAATTTAGTAACATACTACAGAACAGAAACCGATGTTTCACTAGATTTGAAACAGTAAAAAATGTTCTTGAATCCTTAAAATGTATACTGTCTGGTTTTTATCTACCAGAAGGCTCCAAAAATTATCATTTAGAGCATAGCAGAAAAGAACATTCCTAGCTATAATAGAAAATAACTTTTCTATTAACTGAAAACTGCTAAAATTATGAAGCAATCTTTATTTGCTGTTATGGGTAACATCAGTGTTATGACCTAATAAACACAATGGAATTCTATTAGATGTTTCTAACAACTATTTTAAAACAGCCATTTCTCTGCATCTTGATTTTCCACGAAGAAAATTAAGACCTCCATAAAATGGTCAGAGAGCATGATTGAACAGACATATAATTTGGAAGACTTTAGAAAGCCAGTGTGCTTTGTTAGTGCTTTGTCATCAACCTTTTTAGCCTGCAAACACCACTTACATCACGTCTTCTCCCTCAAATTTTTGAAAAGGTTTTTTTTTTTTCATTTCGGCAAATAAGAACACAGTAAAAAAAAAGGAGGGGGGCAAGGGGACAAAGAAAGCAACTCTCCCACCGAAGTAAACACAGAGAATGTGAAAACTGCTGTAGAATGTAAAAGACATAAAGCAAGGAGTACAGCCAGACCTCTTTCCATTCCTCTTTCTGCCCAGACAGGCTCCCTATATCTCATTTAATGGTCTCATTAGTGTAATCTGAGTCTACTTTCTGTGCTGGTCTAATTTCCTAGAAAGACTCAGCTACTAGTCTGCAAATGGATACAGGCTTGGATGTCTGGGAAAATCTGGCTCAATTTATAGCAATATGGGGGCAAAATTCCCGCATCCATTCTAGAGCTTCCTGCAAACACACTGAAAGTGGAAAACGGCATCAGCATACATCAACACAGAGATGTATGGCAGGATGTTCTAGAAAAGGTTCACCTGTGAGGTTCAAAAACGATTTTGCTCCTTCCAGTATATTACTGAATTTTTGTACGTGTCAGAAAAAACTGTTTACTAATGACATCCATTAAAAAAGCCACAGAAGCAGAATAAGCCTGCAAAACTGAAATGAGATTTCAATACCAATTATTCCATTCTGTTCAACAGCCTGAAACATGACGCTGTGTTGGTACAGGAGACTTTCAGGCTGTCAACCTCATTGACAAAGTTCACTACCTGCTTCCCAATGAACATGAGGACATGAGAAAGCAAGAATATGCTAGAACATTTCACACCATGATGGCATTTAAAACCGCATTTGCTCACTTTTTGTTTGTTTTTTTTTTTTTTTCTTTTAATGGAGATTCAATTATTTAGAAAGTTAAGGGGTTTTTTTGTACAGATTGCCATGTGCTCTGGGATGAACCTGCTTGAGCAGGGAGGTTGGACCAGCTGACCCACTGTGGCCCCTTTCAACCTGACCCATTCTGTGACTGGGTGCAGTATAAACAGTGGCATTAGCATCACTCCAATATATATGATTCCTGTGGAGAGAACTTTTAAATGGAAGTCCATTGTCAAGGCTTTGTCACAGAAGGAAGCTCTTCTTACATGTCTGCTCTGGTCCTTACCCCCTGTGACTTGTGTTCCATAGTATGTTACTGGTTTGTACCTCATTAGTTGTCATCTGCATATTTTGTCCTAAACAATTCAAATTATATGGCACATTATTATTAAAATTTCACTTACATTATTAAAAATTCACTTAATATTAAAAATTCACTTACTGTGCATTTCTGCACAATTTAAAAAACCCAGTTTTTTATAAAAATGAAAACTAAAGTAAGAGCACGTCTTCTCTTTGACACAGCAGCTATGGAATAACCACAGGAATACCCATCAAGCAAAGGTGCCAGGAGGGCATAGACAAATCAAAAGGTTTTGGAGAATTGAAGAAACTCCTCCAGCTGAAGCAGAAAATATATACATAAAATATGTACATCTTAAAAGCAATGTAGGAACTTGCAGAACATGGTAAAATTACAAACAGCACAGCACTTAGAGTGGACATAGCAGAATTAGGGGAAGCATTGATAGACGTTTTCTTCATGCCAAGTTCATCACAAAAAAACCTCAAACAAATCAGGCACTCTCATCATCATGTTTAAGTCAACTGTTGACCAAACTAAATCCACATCCATGCCAGTGGCTGAAGTAAAGAGCTAAAGAGCATTTCCTTTGTTTCTTCTTCATGTTCTAACAATCAGAACTAGTTTAATACAGAATTACTTTCTATCACAAGTGAAAGACAAATGGAAAAGAGATTGTGAAAGAAACATGGAAAAGAGGTTACTTGAATTTCAAGTGTTAAAAAGTGTCAAGGTGAAACTAGTTTGATAATCACAGGCCTCTTTCACAAATAAATAAGCCCTGGATTTACTACACTATCTGTTTTGCTCAGTTCTATTCAGGGGTGTAATTATTTTTAAAAGAATTTTTTTTCTTACAAGCACTGAGTCTTTCCAACAAACACTGATAGTCTTTATCAGTCATTTTCAGACATTCCTGTGATCGTAAGCCAGAACAAAGGAATTTCAAGGCAAATTTGGCAGTAGTTTTCTCTGGGGCTTGAATCCAAAAGTCTTAACATTTTCTGAAGTATTTGTCATCCTTCATTCTTTTTTATTCTTGGCTTTATATTGTGAGACAGGTCTACATTCAAATGTATCTGACACTGCATCCAGTTGGCAAGAATACAACAGAAGACTTTCTCATACAAAATCCTCACCACTGGAGACTAAAGGACAGCTGGAAACACATCTCATGTTTTCATTTATTTTCCATATTTACTTGCTTTTGAAAATTACTTCTGTTCTAGATTGTGGAAACAAAAATTATGGACAAGAAAAGTAAACTGGATTAGATTAAGCTATTATAAAACAAAACCCCCAGTTATTGCTACTCTTGTGCCTGCAGAGGAAATGATGAACAAATAAACAGGCACAACGGTATCCTTGAAAAGAAAACAAAACCTGCTGAATGAAAAAGGAAAGACAATTCAGTGATATTAATCTAATTTCATAATTGTTTTTTTCCCCACTAAACAAGTTTTACCGTCTGCATTTAGAGCTCCAAAATCAAGCCTGCACTGGCTGATACCAATTGCCAGCTGAAAAATGAATAAGAGGCAGCAGTAAAACACTATATCACATTGGATTATTGAAAAACACTGAAATATTGACAATTATTAACGATGTATTACCATTAAAAATACTAGACTCTAGCCAGGGAAATACATTCTACAACCAATTTTACCTGATTGAAAATCCATTTTAAAGGATGTCACTGCTTGTACAATGAGACGTAATGTTCAGCAATTACATATAAAAGATTCTTGAAGCTCAGAAAGAAAAGAATAGACTTCTATGAGCTTTTTCATTATAATTTGTAGACAAAGATAAATGTAGTGTTCTGGTTCATTCACCTTTTCTGATCATTGACAACATAAAAAGAATTGAAAAAAAGATCTTTTTCACGTCAGGTTAGAATGCCAGATACCTGTATTTTTCAGAACCATGCTTAAAAACACAATGATTAAGGATAAAGAGACAAAGTTGGTAGATTTATTGACCTAAGTTTTGTAACTTTTGAAATATTCAAATTGCTTGCAGTCATTTTATTAGCAGCAGGACTAAAAAAAAAAAAAAAATCTGCCAAGTTCACACTGCCTTATCACGGTGTGCCACTTGGTAGAAGAACTGCATAGAAATGTGTCTGCCAATAATGCTTATTCAGAAGTCACAGAACCATCTACTGGTTTGGAACCACCTGCCTTGAACTCAGTGAATCATTACTCTTCTGAACAAACCCACCTGGACCCTTGGTGTGACTCGACACATCAAGCTGGACAGGGCTTTGAGCAGCATGATGGGGTGAAAGATGTCCCTGTGTGCCCCTGATGACAGGCCTGTCCCTGTCTCCAGTACAGAGTTAAATACCCTTTTGACCATTAAAGGGTCCATCTCCCACAGATGAAAACACTTGATAAGAGTCCCACTTTGATTACTACTGCAAGATCAGCACAGGAAACATCCAAAGATGTCCTGATAGTTATCAGTGTTCACCATAAAATCTAGAGTCATTAAGAATACTTTCAGAAATTACACTTGATAATCATTTATTTTGCACAACAAAGCACCAGATGAGTACGGGCAATCTATAGACAGATGCTTGAAAATATACCTATAGCAACAGTAACCAAAAGTAGTTACGAGCATATAGGGGACTGAGAGTGAAAAAATCCTCCCTCCCCCCACCTGCCCCAAAACCAATAAAACACAACCAAAACTAACTCTCATCTTGTTCCTCACTGTAGGCACACATGTATGTAGGAGCATACATGGCTCCCTGTAACAAGGGAGTCTTTGCCTCAACTGCTATCTTGCTGCAGAAAGCAGCAATTAGTGATGCTGTGGTTGTGCAACATAAAACAGAATTGCAGGGCATTCACAGAAAACAGCCGTCAAAAGAGCAGGATATAAAGTGCAGCAATTGGTTTAAAAAAGTAATTTTCTTTTTTCACATAGTTAGCTGCCATTTTCTACTTCAAGACAAAAAGAAAACAGCTCTTTCAGTACAGACCACCAGAGCCACTGTACTGTGTCAGCACTGTAGAATGACATTCAGCTTCAAAAACTGCTTCTTCCTTCCCAGTCATAGAGTAGGAATAAATAATTTAATCAAGTATTCATCAGGAGAGGGGAATATCCTATTAGTCTGTGCCTGCATTCCTTCCCCCTCTCTTCGTTGCATCTCTTAGATTTCTAGAAGTGTACACTATTCTTTTTAGCTTAGCCAAAAAAACAGCTCTAAGAAAAAAAGGAAATTAGTATCTGCAAATTCACATACAACTTTCTAAAGCTAGAAGAGAATACATACCCATTATAAACATAATGTTACAGCTTTTAGAAAAGAGCCAGAAAGTTCACAATGTGAAAGAAACTAGAGGATCGGCACTAAAACACCATTTTTGGAAAAAACAGTTACTAGAGACCTCTTCAATTAAACACCCATCTCCAACTAAAAGATACCAGCAAGCACACACATAATGCAAAAACCATGAAAAAGGATTTTGTGGCAAGTTGATTTGCTGGTAAACATATTTACGTCTCTTTAATTACTTGCAAAGCACTAAGCTACTGTCACTTGTCCAAAGATGGGAGAAACATTATCCTCAACCTGACTGAGAGCAGATTTTTAAGAGAAAAACTTGAACATCAGCCTTATTTATTAAATTCTGAAGGCTGTAACTTTGTTCTTTTTCATCATTCATGAAGCAGTATCTTCACTACACAGAATGAGAGAGCTTTGATGAATANTCCAGTGACCAGATGGAAAGAGTATGAAGGAAAGAAAGACAAAATAGTTGATCATGGCTATTAGGTGCTTGAGACAAAAGGACTCTTTTTAAATTCAATTTATTTAATCTAATTAAAAATATAAACTCCTATAAAATAAAGGCCTATAAAGGCCACAGAAACTCCTATAAAATATTATAAAATATTATCCTAAAACATCTTAAATGTCTTCTTGCCTATGACAGTCTGTCTAAAAACAGAACTGATAACTGATACATCACTTGAAAGACAAAGTAAGATTTAAATCCTTAAGGATGTAAAGGAAAATTATCATATAAATTCTCATTGGTTTTACTTCCTTGCAAATTCTTTCAAAGTCATGTAAGGCATCATTCCACTTTTGAGGTACATTTTCCCATCAAAACTGAGCATCATATTATTAATGAAGTGAATAATTCGAGAGTAAGTCAAGGCCTCTGTTTATAAAAAGACCTGTATAATCTTTTTAACAAGGGATAATGTAGTAACTCCTTAAAAATACATCAGTTAACCTGCAAACAAAAAAATAAGCTTCCAAGAAATAGGATCTGAATCTAAATGTAAAATAATTACTATATTTTTCCTAATAAAAGTAGCATACAATACAGAACTCAAAATTATCTAACACAATAGTCTGCTATGTATTTACATGCCTGGAATTCTCTTGTGTAGGCTATGGAAGAAATCCAGGCTGTGTTGATCAGGACTATTGTACCTAACAGGACTCCCTGCATGGAGAGGCCAAGCAAACTACCCTCTTATATCCTCTAAGACAGACCAGGAGATCAACAGCCCTTGATGCAACAACCACAATCTCAGTGCTGAGCAAACGTGCAGCTCCCAGGCAGCAGGTCCCAGAGAAACCACTGATGGATTTAGGGCAAAGAAGCACAGGCCCCAACTAGGTGGCACACCTTGAAAATAAACATTTCCTCACTGGCTGGCCAGCTGCTCAGAAGGCGCATTTCTCATTATTATAAAGAATTTGCATGCTAGCTGAGCAAGCCAGATGGTCAAGAAGTATATTCACATTAATTATTTGGGTACTAGAAACAAAAATCTCCTTCCTGGTTGCTGTCTAATCAAATATCAAACATTTCGTCTACACCTGCAGCATGAGAACAGAACTGTGTCCCACTTGGGAGGGAAATCAGCACAGTGGGTGGAGGCAGCTGGGGGGGTGGGATACATCACTAGGAAAGGGTGGCTATGGTGGTAATGGAGGTGAGATGTGAAACAGTCAAGAATTACTATAGAAATTGTGGAAAGAAAAGAAATACAGCAAATGCAGGAGGAAAAGAAACAACCTGTAATAGCTTAACCCCTGGTATATAAGTTTTTTATACACAGTAAAAACGGTTGGGCAAAATACTTCCCGGGGATGTTGTAAATAGTCTAAGATATATATTATACATGCAGGAAACCTGGAGATACAATAACGAACACAGTAGGATTTTATTTATCACACTTAAGGCACAAAAAACCTCCCTTATCAATGATACTGTCGCAAGGTAAATCAGTATCTATAAAAGCACTGTAAAGTTACATGCACCTTAAAATTAAATCAAAGTGAGTGTCAAGATTATGCTTGTATTTGGTTATTTTTCCTGTGCAGTATATCATCACTGATAATCTACTTATTTTCATACCAGGATAATGTGTTCAGTGAATCATAGATGTCCAGACACAAAGCCAACCAGGGAGTCAAACGCAAAGGGGTTGCCTGTTTTGTCTCAGAACTTGGTGGGATCTTGGGAGCACCCAAGACAGAAAAAACCTAGAGATGACCTGCCAGCTCCTGCTTTGGGTGCAGCATAAATGGCATCATCTCTCTGTAGGCTGGCAAGTACCTGGGCACAGTACCAATCCTGAGGGACCCCAGCACTGCCCACCCCGGCAAGCAAATGGGACAGCTGCCAGAGAACATTGCTCCAGCTCTTCTGCAGCACTAGGTAACACTGCAAGGGCACACAGAGACACTTGAGGTCTCTTGGCCACTCAGGCCCCACTAAAATATGGCAACTTCAAACAAGAATTTTAAGTCCAAACATACAGGGTAACACTGGATAATGACTATGCAAATGCATCATCAGAGAAAGCTATAGTTTCAAGCTAAAAAACACCTCAGCGTAGATCTATGCATCACTGGTTTCATCAACACAGTGAAAACCCAAGAATCAATTAAAACTTCAGATACAGAAGTGAGTCCCATTTAATACATGTCCCACATATGTCACAAAAGTGCACAAAAGAGGCTTGATGGAGCATTGTTGCTGTTTTTCCTTACTTAACTTGTTGAATTGCAGACAAGAAAATTTCATGATGAGATTTTCAAAGAGAGAGGCCAGTCCTCACATAAAACGTGACAGAACTTCTATGGAAATAACTGTATTAAATCTGTCTTTTCACGGGTGAAAATATATCCAAAATTCTCGGGGGGGGGAGGGGGGGCAGAGCGGGAGGGGCTTTGTCTAATATGCAACAACTGTATACAAGATTATTTAGCTTTCTAGAACGGATTTCTTCCACAACTTTAATAAAACTATTTATACTGAATTTATTATATCACAGGGGAAAATGCAACCCGTACTTAAAAATTTCAGAAAGAGTTAGTCTCCTGTCTAGGAATCAGCTAGTTAATGGTGACAGAGACCTTAACAATAGGAAGAAGACAATTAACTGAAAATCTTCAGCGGTAGCAGGCAGTGTGCTTTGAACACAAGTTCTTCAACCAGTGCAATCATTCATCATTGAGGATGACTCAACCCTCTCTAAGGAGCATGACATCTGTGATTATTATTGATAAATACATCCTTGTCCTGGACTGAGTTTACAATTTATTTCAACAGGAAAGGAAAACATTTTTGAAGATTAAATTATACCAGTCCTGTCGCCATGTGTTCTGGATTATGTGGACTTGTGCAGTCCCAAAGGACATGCTGCAGAAGGCACCCAACTTAGTGTCCCTATAAAATAATTAAACGAGGACACACACTCTTGAAGGATTGGATCCAGGTACAGTATTTTTCTTCAGACTGGAATAAGATGGAATGTCTCTACATGCTATCACTGCTTATGAGTATGTATTAATAATACACATATGAGTATGTATTAACACCAAATTATATTTATTTACATGAAGAAAAACAAAATGTTTTTCAACATTACCTCAAAGCTTCATCCTTACCTCAAATAAGAGAAACAAGTTTTATGATAAAATATTGAATGCAAAAGCTGTAAATATCAATATTGTAGTGGTGGTAATAAAACCTTAGGCTAACAAAATCTGTTTAAAAGCCCACAAAATTGTTCATGTCTTATACCATTTATGTGCACTTGGCATTTTTTTTTAACGTGTGCAGTTTTAAAACTAACGACCTGTTTTACCCACTTTCATTTCTCTCTTTTGAATTTCATCTGCAAACACTGAATAATGTTTTAAATATGGAAAGGGTAATGTTTGCTTTTGTGTCTCTTAGGAATAATATAAAATTATCAATGCCTAAGATTTACACAGAACTTGTATTTTCATAAAGTCTGCATTTGTATAAACCTAAGTTAAATACACCTTTAGATGGCCAGCTAAAAACCACAGTATTTTTAAATATATATAACAAAGAGAAAAAAACCAAGAGCCTACATGAAACTATCCTCTTGAATCCCCAACACAGAGAAATAGCAGGGGGGATGAAGTGGGGGTGAAGTGGTGGGTGACATCAAAGCCCTTGGACTGGCTAATGGCCCTCGGCAAATCTTGCAGCACCTTGTACACACCTGTGACCCTCCCAAATCTCTGTGTGTGATGCACACACAGAGCTCTGCCTTCCCAGCCTGACACACCCTTTTCCATCAGAACCAGCCAAGAAGCCGTTGTGTTTCTCACAGCGAGATCAGAGCCAGCATACAGGACGGATTCCTCCTATTTGCCTACAACAGCTGTGTTTGGCAAACAACCACAACAACACGGCAACTGATCAGATTCTAATAAAAGTAAATTTTCAGTCCACTTAAAAGCTGAAAAATGTTTAGATAAACATAAAACTCACATAAAAATGGCAGTGACAGAACTGCCCTTCCTTCCATATGAAAATACACACCTTAACAGTGCTGTGGTGCTATGAATCAAACCGTAAACATGTCATACAGTAACACTAATTTTGGGGGAGGGATTGTTGGGTGGTTTTGTTTTGGTTTGGAGGTTTTGTTTGATTGTTGTTGGTGGGAGGGTGTTTGTTTTTGGGTTTTGTTGTTTTGGGATTTTTTACATTAATAACTCACATGCACATATTTGCTCAATCTCAACAAGTTCAACTGGGAAAAATAACATTAAATCTACTCTTATACAACTTAATTTTGCTTTTTACATCCCACTCAGACTAGAAGCTTTTTTATTATAATTCCGAAGCTATGAGATATTTTGGTGAAGAAAGAAACATTAAATACATTGGAGTGCACAGGGTAAACAGCAAAATCTGATTTTACAAAAGAAGGGGTAAAGGGGACAAGGTTTTGTTGTGACTAAAAGCTTCCTTTTCATAAATCACCACACACTTTCGTGTAAGGATTGTTCCCATAATTTGTTTTCCTGTCAAGACTTTTTTTTTTTTTTTGGGCTGAAGCAGTGCCACTTATGGGAAGCACAAAGCACACTTCTATAAACAACTTCTCTTTGTATAAAAGTCTTCCCTTTATATAAAAGTCATGACAAACCAATTTGGTTGAACGAAATAACTTTGCTGCACCTGAACTATAAGCTAGAATGCAAAAAGTTTAGAGTAAAGGAAACAGGTGCATAAGAAGGAATAATGCATTGGTGTTAATTCTCTACAAGAACACCCAGTCAATAAGGCTGCCGGAGAGGAAACTCTGCTGTTCTTTTTGGCTTTTCCTGTCGCTTTCTCTTCTGTGCATCTTCCATCTTTCCACAGATGTGGTCACCACTGCTTAGCAACCAAGGGGACATGATGACACAGAGGAAAATCCTCCACCTAGAGCTTACACTGCTCCACCCACACAGCAGCAAACTACATTTCACAGCAAATTAGGAGGAATATGTTTTCTTTGTTACTGCAGAGGTATCAAGTGGGACTTCATATGTAGCTTCATGTGAGACGAATTTTCTTTCCTTGGTGGATGCACAGGAGAGAACTTAATAAGCTGGAGGAGAACCTAAAACTTGTCGGTAAAACAGCTCCCCAAATGCTAATGCCAAGTAAATAAATACATAAATAAATATAAGGAAAAGGGAAAGGGGAAAAAAAAAAAAAAAGGAAAGAGAGAAAGCTCCGACACCGCGGGGATGGGAAAGAGAAAAGCGAAGACAAGAGACTCAACCGAACACCGCACCTACTTTAACTCAAGCGCTCCAGCCGACCTCCAGGGAGAGCCCAGGCATCTTAGACCCAAGTCTGGGCAAGACGCAGCCAACCCGCCGGCGCAAAGGCCCCACTTACCTCTCCCATGCCACAGGTAGGTGCGCTCCGGGCGCCGCCGCTCCGCGCTCCGCTCCCCGCCCCGGGAGCCCCGCCCGGCCCCGCCCGGAGCGGCCGCGCCCGCCGCCGCCGCAGCGCCCCCTCGCGGAGCGCGGGCACCGCCCGCCGGCGGCGTCCGGCCGCGAGCGCGGAGCCCAGGGAGCGCGCAGGGAGCGCGCCGTCGGGAAGCTGCTGCAGGCGGGATGCTGCTGCCGGCCAGACAGAACCGTCAGGGTTGGACGGCGCGTTTCCATCCCGCCGCCGCCCGCCCCTGACCTCCAGTCCCACGGGGAGCCAGAGCGGGGTGGTACCGCCGCCGGGGCTCCGCCGCGGGGTGGGGGTGACGCGCAGCCCCGGGGCGCGTCGGCAGCGGGGAGCCGGGGCGGGGCTAGGGTCGGGACGGCGGAGAGCGAGGGGCGGCCGCACACCCTCCGTTCCTGCCCGCAGCACCTCCCGTCCGCCCCCGCTCCTGGAGCCCCTTCCCGTGGCGCGCGTGGGTCGATTCCAGTAAGTGCAAAGGCACTTCCCTCTGCTATTCATTCACGTCCAATGCTCAACTGGTTTCCGAGAGGAAGTCGTGGTATCCTTGCTTGTAATTCAAGGTAGTAACATAATACGTCTGCCTTATGAGCTTTTACAAGCATTTATATGTGTTTTTTCTATTGATGACTAACTCTAATACCTTCTGAATCGCTCTTGGAAACCTGCAATGAAAAACAAGCTAGCTTGCAGCTCAGTGAGAGAACGGGTGTTTTATGTGATACATTACTCCATGAAGTGTCTCTGAGGAGTTACGTTCTTGTTTAGAGAATAAATATGTCCCCCTTGCTTTTGGATGTGGACAACAGACAATAATTCTGTGCAGATTTTAGGGGAAATAGGCACCTGAAGAGCACTAAGCATAACAGCCATAGAGCATCGTTTTTACAATGTGTTATCTAAACCCCTTACAGATCACTAGCTGTAACTAAAGACACAGCTATGCCTAAATTGAAATGCTTAGTCCCTAAGCTAAAATGCCGGCCTACCACTACTTCCCAGCACTTTTCACAATCAGTGCTTCCTATTCCCAAAGGCCTTCTGCTGTGGCCTGGGCACATTGTCTGCATCTATTCCCTTGTTCCAATGTTCATAAAGCTTTGGTGCATCTTGAGGGCTGTATGAATAGGCCACAGCTGTAGGTTTTGTCTGTGGTCATAGCATAAGACCGTGAAAATCACTGGAAATACCTTGAATTCCCTGGTGCTACAGAGCAGGGAAAGGCAACACAAGTTTTGACAACAGAGTATGAAAATTCCGTATATACCATATCTGTCAAACCAGAATGCCAATTCTGTAATACCAATTGTTTTTCCAATCTTTAGAAATAAATCTTCACCTCTGTTAGAATAATAAATTATCAAAACTCATAAGCATATTTGAAAATGATCTTTCATGGTCCCAATTTCTGTGTTTACATTTTCTTGCCCAAAATCTCACTTTTCTTGATGCAGCACTAGGATACTATGACAGGGAGGAAGACATGCAAAGAAGGCATTTCCCTCTTCATTTGTATTATTTTAGCAAAGGCAGCAGGTCACAAGTTTCAATAGCACACTTAAGCCATTTCCCCATTACCTGATTTGGTAGCAGCATCCAACCACATGGAACCTGCTTGAAACAGTATCCACATTATTCCTGACTGGCTGCAATAAACCAGCTCCTTAAGTACATCCATTTAAATTAAAACAAAAAGGGCCCTCGTTCCTTGCAGTATTGTTACTGTAACACTATTTGATAACATATGTCCTAAGAAGCTGTAACTTAGTACAGGAGATTCCTGATTTTGGTGACTACAAATGAAATCCTTTAGATTTCTGCATGTATTTAAAATTGAATTTTAAACTGAAAGACCACATGCAGAGGAAAATTTTATTTTTTATTCAAGTCTCAAAACTCAATCCAACTAAAGGGAGTTTTTCACTTTTTCAATGTTGTTTTAAGTTATTTCTAATTTTTTTCTTTTTTTCATCATTTCCACATTTTAGTAATGATGCACAATTACTTTCTGAATGCCTTGGCTATGTTGAAATCTGTAATATTTCCATATACATTACTGGAATAGTCATGTCTGTCTTAGGGACAGACAGCCCTGTGATATTCCATAGAATGCATATTATGTAGTCAGCAAATAACAGAAGTTCTTTTAAAATTAATATGCATCATATGACGAATAGCTTTTCTTACAGCACAGAATGCTAAATTAATGTGTAATTTGTTATATTAAATTCAAATGGGTCATTCAAAAGCATCCCTACACAGCAGTCCTGTTTTCCATCTGTTTATATAAAAACATCTACTGCAATTCATTACTTGGCTGCAATTACTCAATGCTAGAGTTGCACTGACAATGAGTACACTACAGCTACTTTACTTATTTGGTCTCTGGTTTCACAAAGTTTTATTGATGAACAGTACTATAATGATAATAATAACAATATCAGCATTATTATTACAACCACAACTGTAATTGCAATCTAATAAGTGAAAAGGGATGGGCTTTATCAGGTGGTACAACCTGTTTCCAAGGGAGAAGAGTGAATTGCAGTATTTAATATGATAGCACCACTCAGTGTTCAAAGTGGATATGGCTTTTAAGTACATTTCTTAACAGCTGGATTTCCACCTGAAGAAAAACAGTGATGACACTATCTATAATCTCATCAATCATATGCATAAAAGAAGCATGGACAAAAACATGCTGAATATAAAGATATTGGAAGAAAAATATTTAATATCAATTGTGATATAAATAACCCATATGGCAGTATTTGCAGGATGGAAATCACTGCAGTTTGTTACCAGCATCTGTTCTCCAAAAGCTAAAACACAATTTTGGCATGTTTAGTCCTTTAGTTCCTTTTCTACTTTGCTACTTACAATGCATCATCCTGAAGAACAGAACAAACTTACCCTCTGCCTGTGCTTCCCACTGAAGAACATTATACCACGTAATCTGCTAACTTCTTATTCATGACCATGATCAGCAAGGAGACGGTCAATAATTGGTTTCAGAAAGTCTTGGCTTGGCATCCAGCCATGTTAAAGTCACAATGCTTGTATTAATGTCATGGTCTCATCAGAAGGATTGGATATCTGGGAAATTAAAATTATCCTATTTTCTTCTCCAGCAATCCTTTTTTCTGTCAGTAATGAAATATTGCTGTCTCAGGACTGCTTCACCGATGTCTCTGCACTGCGCCAAGATCAGCGACTTCCTCGACAGTCTGAAAAAAACTTTCATTGGATTTTTTTAATCTTCCCTTCCTCTTAATTAGTAGTTTTAAATTTTTCTATAAAAATTGTACCACCAGACTTCACTATTGACATTGTCCAGTTAGGTGTTTCTTTCTGACATTATATTGTCTATTTTCTCCTGGCTTTCCTTTACCATATATTCTGTATTTTAAGATAAGCCATTTGCAAGATGTTTCTCGATGAAATGAGTTAATATTAGCATAGACAATATATGTCCCAAAATACATAGTATGTAAATAATTAGCCATAAAGCAAAAACACAGTGTTCTGAAGTTCTGTTTCACCAAACTGCTTATTAATTGCAGAAAGTAATGTGTTGCTCTGTGTGATTCCTCTGCTCTTCCATAGTATATCTAGCATTGGCTTTAACTAAAGAAATACTGGACTATTAACAGTGATTAATTAAGATCTTAAGGAATTAGAATGTGGCTATAAAATTATCTAACTATAAAAACCAAAAAATTGAAAAAATAAGCAGCAGTCAAAATTTCCAATTACAAATTTTCCCGTAGTGAGGAAAAAGCAAAGCAATTCCAAAGCAATGTAGAAGCAGTATCTGAAAGGCCTCACTGGGCTGCAGCGTCAGTGGCCTCAGAGGATGCACAGAAAACACTGTTTCAAGACAACGGTTTGAATTAAGGGAATTAATGTACTGCTTTCACTCTTTCAGCTGCCCACCAACAGAGGTCTCCAACTTCCTGCTCAAGACTTTCATATTGGTTTATCTTGTTTTACTGGAATTTCCATCCACAAATGCATCTTGTTTACAGGAGGCAGAATTGAACTTCTTGACTTCTTGTTGAGTATAAGAGGCTTTAAAGAAAATAAGTATTTTTAAAATATCTTTTGTATTGCTTGGTGTTTGGTTTCAACATGAGTGACTAAGAACACTGTAGAAAGATCAAACTAGGGATTTAGTGCAAAACTGGATAGCTTGACATTGGCAACATTTGATTATTGATTTTACCTTTGAAACACATTCTTTTGCCATTTCACAATTAAACAAGACAAGGCAAAGTGTATGGAAAAATGTATTTTGCAGAAAAATGTATTTTGTTTCAACCTTGGGTAAGCAGTTCTTTTGCACACTAATATCTAAACAAATCTGCTTAATTTTGAATATTAATAGAAATAATAATACAGTATTTCAGTATAATAACTAATTAGTTTGTCCTGCAGGAGCACATCAAATCTCACCTGGATGTGACATGGATTTTGCATGTATCTTTCCAGTCACATTATCCTGATATGTCCAGAAGAAAAATCTTCTGCACTGCTACGTATGTCTGTGACATCTGTCGCATCTGAGAGAATGGAATATAAAAAACTAGAAAAATGTGGATAGATGAAAAATATTATTAGCATTTAAATGCCATTTTATAAGCACTTTTAGGGTCAAAAGGAAATAAAGAAATATGTATTTAATAAACAACGAGTTTTTACTCCGAAATTAAGAAAATATTTCTAGTTATAATATGGGTTTGTAGAAATATCCTTTTCACAGCCATATCAATGTAAGCCTTTATCTCATTTTCCAACATGAAAACACACATAGTAATGCAGATGAAGTTGGATATACTTTATATATATGAAATGGATATCTGTATTCTGACTCAAAACCTAAATAAGTGCTAATAAATTAATATTGAAAATTAACGTGGGCAGAAATTAAGTGCTTTTCAAAATTTATTTATTTAAATCGTCTTACCCTACCCATTCACATTTACTGTCTTTTTCCCTATATGTTGACTAATTTTTGTCTCCATCAGTTTTAATTGTACTTGCACAATTTATACTTGAAATTGAAAGAGAAATTTAGTTGTTATTTAAATCAAAAGCAAAAATTCCACAAAGAGAAAGATTTTCAAAGGACCATACTATGAAGGAAAAAAAATTATTACTTCAAAGTCTTGTTTTCTACATTAAACAGGACTATGTGCTCAGAGTCTCCATAAGAGGGCACCCTCACCTAACAGCAAAATGTATTTTAAGAAAGGCCTGTATAAAAGTTTAGAAGGGAAGAAAACCCTCTGGAGAGTATAGTGAGAGAAAAAGTTACTAAATGCCCCATCCCTGGCAGTGTTCAAGGCCAGGTTGGATGGGGCTCTGACCTGGTCTAGTGGGAGGTGTTCCTGCCCATGGCAGGGGGGATTGATCTTAAAGGTCCCTTCAAATGCAAACCATTCTACAATTCTATGACTCTCTGATTCTATGGAAAGTATCTACCAGCATTTCCTATACATAACCCTCTAGGTAAGACAAGATGTACCATTCCTTTGCAGCAAACCAGTAAACACATTCTCAAGTCCACTGTGAATCACAGAATGGGTAAGGCTGGAAGGGACCACAGGAAGTCTTCTAGTCCTGAGGTCAATCTGCCTGCTCAAGCAGGGTGCCCTAGAGCACACTATTAGGATTGTGTCCAGACAGCTTTTGATTATCTGTAGAGAAAGAGACTCCACAATCTCTCTGGACAAGGTGTTCCAGTGCACAGTCACCCTCACAATAAAGTTCTTCCTTGTGTTCAGTTGGAACTTCCTGTGCATTAGTTTCTGCCCATTGCCTCTTGTCTTGCTAGGCAGTGCTGAACAGAGCCTGTACCCATCCTGCTGACACCCTCCCTTCAGACATTTACTGACATGGATGAGGGCCCCTCTCAGTCTTGCCCAGGCTGAACAGGCCCAGCTCCCTCAGCTTGTCCTTGTGAGTGAGGTGCTCCAGACCCCTGCTTACCTTTGGAGCCCTTTGCTGGACCTGCTTCAGAACTTCCATGTCCCTCTGGTCCTGAGGAGCCCAGAGCTGGACACATCACTTCAGGTGTGCCTCACCAGGGCAGAGCAGAGGGGCAGGATCACCTCTCTTGGACTGCTGGCAATGCTCTTCCTAATGCACCCCAGGACGCCATTGACCTGTTGGCCACAAGGGCCCTGCCGGCTCATGGACAGCTGCTTGTCCTTCACAGAGCTGCTTTCCAGCAGGTCAGCCCCCAGCCTGTACTGTTGTGTGGAGTTATTCCTCCCCACGTGCAGGGCCCTACATTTGCTTTTGTTGAATTTCAAAAGGTTCCACTATTCTGATGTTGCTAATCTGTAGTTAGAGAGATCTACATAGATAGTGCATTCACTCTGTTTCTTTCCTTAAAATGAAGTCTGATCTGTTGCCTTGTTTATTTCCCTGTACATTTAGAATCTGATCGTATTTACAGATGTAGTTGCACTACATGAGGAGTACATGATTACTCCTGATTTATGTACTGTAGCTAACTTGAGAAGAGATTTCTGCCCTTCCTATGAAATACCAAGGGGAACCTCTTAATCACTCCCTGATTCACTTCTGTTGAATAGCAGTAGTTCAAAGAAAAACATTGATTTAAGAAGAAAATGAAAAAATTGACAGTCATTTCCATGCCTTAAGTCACAAACATAATTAACAGAAAACTTTAAACATACTACGTGAATGGAATACTAAATGTCTTGAATTTTTTTTTACATAAGAGTGAAGTTGGACAACTTGATCTTGAGCTGTTATTTAATTTTTAATCATAACTTTTAGAGCCAGAGATTCTCTTGTACTGTATCCAGAAGATGCAGGTTGTCTCTGATGAATTTAAGAATAGAATTACCAATTTTTAATGGAAAATTATCTTCATCCAAGCTAATATCCTTTTAAGGATTATTAATTTCAATAGCTGCCATTTGCTGCCAGAAAATGTGTCAAATGAAAGGAAATTCATGTTCTGATGTGTTAAGCTGGGTAACAGTTTCTTTAGATACTTGTTTGACCTTTTCTCACTTTTTTTTTAGCAGAACACTGTTAATTACTTTTCTCTGTCTCAGAATTTATTTAGCCTGATTTATTTTCCACATTCCGCTCTCACTAGACCAAGGTGCATACAGTTATTTTAAATAGCCCAAGTAAAATAGGAGAGAAAATCACAACTATTTACAACCACATTTGGTAGAGAAAAATAGTATTTATTTACTAATAATATTTACTATACTAATATTTATAATTCTAAGACCATCACCTTTTCTAGACTCCTTGATAAGTTTCTTACTATAGGAATGCAAAATAACTAGCTGGGGCTCTTCTTTTAGCATCAAAAATAAGTAAGTTTCAGGGAACTTTGAGTATTTTAGGAGTATTCAAAATAGGAAAATATAACTATGATAGGACTAGCAGCAATTGGCACCTGAGACTCAAAAATTGGTAATAGATGGCATGCTGTACTTGGGTTTCTTCTGTGTATTTTTTTTCCATCATTATCCTTGTTACACCTTTGTTTAAAAATATGACTACTAATGCCTGGTAGACAACCACATGTGTAATACAGTATTTACATTAAAAGGACAAAAATACTAGTAGTTCAGAAACTTACAACTATTATTGTTATAAATTATTTGTTACATGGTGCAGGATTTTTTCCCTTTTCCTTGAGAAGAACATGCAAAACACTTAGGTTACCCATGAGGACAAAAAATAGAAACTGATAATGTATTTCATTTACTTCCTGTACTTTTATGAAGTACATTTACTTCAAGTACTTCCACAGACCTCTTATTTGTCTTGCATGGAATTGAAACGATTTTCCTGAAGATGGAAAACTCCGATTTACAGCAAAGCAAGCTTTCTTTACCTCCAGGATAAGAGGGGACCTTGGGCAGACAGACAGTTCAGTCTCAATACTTACTCATGCAAACCTGAGATCGAAGACATAAATGGTGAGGATGCGTTGTGTGCCCTCTGGAAGCTGACCTGCACTGAAAAGGCAGTGGCACAACATCCCAGCACAGCAGCAGGCTGCAGCAGTTATCCCATCTATCTTTAATGTTACCTTGAGTGCTCCCATGTGTGCATTACAGCTGACAACAGGAGTACAACAACAGGGCCATAAAGAGATTGTCAGTAATCATAAAAAGCCAAATTTGACCTACTTACCCAGAGATGAGTAGCATCTTATTTTCAAGCAGCAAAGGTGGATTACACACCTTATCTATATAAACATGAAAGATAAGAATAACAGGACTTTGACAGGTGAGGTGAAAGGGCTGCTATAAAATTTGAATTTGGAGGAAGGTGAGAGAATGATGACAGGGAGGAGATAGCTCCTGTCTTGGCTTATGTCTTTCCTCTCTCCAGCAATGTGCATTCAAAATTCTCACTTAGTTTCACTCTGTTCAGGCAGTAGGACAGGAAGCCATATGGCAGGATGGGCTAAATGGTGCCTGTGAGGCTTTACTAATAGCATCTACCAAACTTCATCTTCTTTTAAGTGCCTGTCACATATACCATAGTCTATATGAATATACATGAACAAACATGACTGTTTATTCTTATTACACCACTAGATAACTCACATTGATGGCACAAACGTTCTGGTTCCAACAAGGTTAAAGTACAACTGAGATATTTTCTGTTTGTTGCACTAATTATTCCAGCCTATCAAATATCATCAGGCCAGAATACTAACCTTCATACAACAGACCTAAACTTTCATCTGTACAGTATCTCACCTTGCTTTTAGGAGGGCTCAGCAACTGGAAAGCCTGACAAGAACACTCTTTTAATATTAAACTAGTCTCACACTTTCAGAGAGAAGCATACAAACAGATGGAAAGCAGACTCACAGGCCATGAGACAAAGAGGGTTCCCACATTAAAGAAAACAGGAGCAACCAAGTCTGGTTTTTAAATGGATTACACTTTTAAAGGCTTGCGTGCAGGAGAGTTGCGAGGTGTTTTGAGTTTTCTGCTAGTAACTGCAAGATGAAAGTCTTGGGGAAACTTAATGAGACTATTTCTTAGCAGTCCCTCTCCAGCAGCTATTTTCTTTGTAGCAAGGACTTTTGAGGCTAGCTTTTGTTTCAGAGGATGAAACCAAACAGAAAAATAAATGTAGCATTTGTGTTATGAGGACAGTTAGATCCTCAAAGGGGATTGCTCTGTTGCTGGAGAGCCCAAGCATCCAGATTAATATCAAAGGACTATGATTGCGGAAATACAGTTAGCTGAAAACAGATCCTTTTTCTATTTTTTTTTCTTTTTTTATGCAGAAAGATGCATTCAAGCATTCTGAACAAAACAGCACTTTGATCTGTTTTGTGGACTTCTGTCAGACACAAATCAGAGACCTTCTGGTACTAGAAGATAAATTCCTCTGATCAGTGAAATTGCATTATTTTCACAGATAAAATTATACACATTTATAAGAAGAATAAACAGTACCATTTACTCATAATGCTTTCAATAAAGTATGAGTAGTTGATTGCATCATGAAAGAAAGAACAAGTTGCAATACTTAGGCAGAAGGAAAACTCTGTGGAGTAAGTTTGAGGGGACAAACCAGAAAGAAGACTGGAAAGAAAATTAAAGAATAATACACCATTTTTTTGGCAAGAAACAGAAGATAGGAGGAGAAAAAAATAATCCATGTAATTGGGAGCCTTTTAGAGAACACAGTTCGAGATGACTTCAAAACAGATCTGGTCAGACTTTTCATATTTCATTCTGCTGGGAAGGTTTTCACTCTGAATCAAAAAGAAAACCAGAAATTCTGAAGCTTCCTATGAGTATGAAATTTAGTTTTTCTCATTTAGTTTCATTTAATTTCATTTTATTTCATCTTTGTAACTCCTACTGATTTAATTCCTAGCACTGACGAAAATCTACTAGCAGAGTTTCTGATCCTAGGAAAAAACCAAAAAATCCACTATTGATTTCTAAGTATGGCTGTGATCCCTAAACTGCAGAACACTGCACTGACAACTACAACCACATCACGAGCAAGAGTGCTTAGACAGCCGTGGTGAAGAAGACAACCTAGAAATGACAAACAGATAAAGGCAAGGCTAAAGATGAAAGAATCTTCACTGAGGTCATGGCAGCAGGAATCCTTCAAGCACTACAAGTTTTCATTCAGACTTCTGTGCTGGACATGTTCTTGAGTTTTTACAGCAACTTTAAATAGTGCTACATGCAGAATCTACTGAGCAGAAAGAATGCAATTTTACCCACAGATTTACCACATTCTACTTTCCTGGAACAAAGGAAAAGCACGCAATCTCCACAGAAAATAGTACAACTTTTAGTGGCTTTGGATAAACAAATATAATCATCATTTTTGTTACAATGGCTTCAGAAGACAGGATTATGCAGTTTCAGATGAGCTGTATTATTTAGAATCACATTTTGATTATGTGATTTACCCTCCCAGCTATTCAGGCTGTGTAACATCCCCTGTCTGTTTAACCAAAATGGACTATGTGATGATGGATACTTTCATACTGAGTGAAATTGACTGTGCAGCTGTTTAAACACTGAAGGCACTCAAGCGACTGCTCAAGCTATTCTTGCTAGAGGTACTGCATTCTGAATCAAGCTCTAACTAGGAAAGAAATACCTTTCACATGATTTCATGAAAAAATACACTGAGACAGAGCTACTGGGTGAATACCACTAAAAATACAGTTTGTGAAAAAATTACTCAAAATTATACAATTTAAGTCTGTTTTGAGTAACATTTCCCCAGGGTTTACAGGTCTCTGTTGTGAATGTTTCATAATGCCTATACTGGAAACATAAGGAACATTATATACTTGGAAAAAAAAGGAAGTATATTAAAAAACAACAACTACAGCCCTACAGTATTTAATCCTGTATTTAGTAAATGATCTTTTTCTAAACCAGTAATGATCAAGGTGCTTTGACAGCTTGGTCAAACAAAAAATAGCTGCAATTTGGTACATAACATTAATGGTGCACTATTAACTCCCAGCTGCAGAACAGACAGATGGCAGCATACGGCCATACATCTGTGAAATGGAGTAGAATTTCAACACTGACCTTCTGAACCAGGAGTTCACAAAAATTCTACACAAGATTTGGCTGTCTCACCAAAGCTTCATGCCCTACTTACAGGATAAAAAAAATTATCAAAAAAAAAGTGTTCACTGTCTTTAATGGTACCTTTTGAGGAAAAAATACATGTAACTAGAAAAGAGATTGCAAGAAGAAATGCTAAACTGACATAAACCAAAAATGCTATTTCTAATACCCCAGTTACTAAGCACACAGATATATTTGTTGTTACTTGTTTTGGGTTTTTTTTGTAGAATATCTCTCTGCATATGGTCTTACGAGAAATAGTTACAAATATAGACTAGCATATGGGTTTAGTTTGAATTGATACTTAAAGAGTTATTTTACAAGGCTACATTAAAGGCTTATTTTAAGACTTTTGAGTCTTGCAAAACACAAACAGCTTTCCATTAACTTCAGCACATCACACATCCAAATTAGAAATTACATTCATACTGGTGATTTTCCAAACAAGAAGGACATGTTAAGCATGTTTAGGAACATCATGCAAGACTGTCAATCTCCAGTAGAATTTTGGCAAGAACTTCTCACAAAAACTATTGATAACTGCTATGTGAGCAGAAGCAATAGTTAATGAAGAAAAAAACACCTTTCATTACAGCATCAGAAGCCACATTGTTTAGGAATTACTTGAGTACACGAGCTTCACATGTAAAACAGATGAATAGTAAAAAATCAAAATGTCAAAATTTAGGTCACAGCCCCCATACACCAAGGAAATATATCACTTCAGGAATCACCACTTAACTGAAAGACTGCTCCCTTCTGACCTGAGAAGTTTATGCTGATATAATCAGACAGGAAGGATCTCTGCAGCAAGGGCTTCCCAGAAGAAGCTGTAAGGTACAGGAAGAGTAAGGAGGGAAAATAAATTCTCAAGCTTGTGTTTCCTAACTGTTGGATTCACAGTTTCTTGCTAGCAAGTCAACAAAAAAGATCCCTGTTGTCACCTTTCAAAATGTGAAAGGTTTTCAAAGACACCAAGAAAGAAGAAGATGGTTCACAAATCAATCACCATATGTAAAGACGAAGTACGGAAATCTAGTGCTAGCACCACTGTTTTAAGGCTTGTTTCTTAAGGATATCAAGAAAAATTATTCACTACTCTTTTTGCTTCCCTTCCCTCCTCACAGGAATTTTTTTAAATACAAAGACTAATCTTAGCCAGATTAGATAAAAGTAAATCTGTCAGCTATTAAGAATCTAAAAGTTCCAGGCAACTACACGTAGTTAGTGTAGATGCTATGAGTCCCCTCAGAGACGGAAAGACCAGAGCCTGAGTGCAGGAGTCATTAGTCACCAGAGCATCCAAATGCAACAGAACTGTTGGGAATTCTTGAAGTTTGCATCTCATTCAAAGGGGAAAATAATACAGAAAGCCACAATATGTTAAGTTCTGTTATGTCCAGTATTAAAAAACCCCACTGGAAATGCTTTTGTGATGTTATACAGCTTTATATATATATATATATATTGAGGATGCTTTACATAACAATAGGTATCTAAGTAGTCACATAAAATAGGCATATGATAATTTCTCAGATAATTCAGCTTTGTACACATAGAGTGCAAGATGAAACAGCCTGAGATCCATCTTCTGAAAGGAAACTTTATAAAATGAAAGACAACTAGAAGTGCTACTTTCAGTTCCATTCTTCCATCGGCTCTGGTTTCAGCCCAGTGACCTGGATGTTACTTAAGGCACTTAAGTCATCACTGTAAATATATTGTGGTTTATTGGCCATTGAAGAAAAGAAAAGAAAGATCATATGACCTGTTGCTACCGCTATGTAGCAATTAAAAGGAAGAAAATCGGATTTCAAATCCACAGACTACAGTGGTTTACTGGGGAAATTATGTTTGGGAATAAACCCATTCCATGTTTTTTGAATGTAAGGATTAAATTAATTTTATTACTTCAGGAATCTTCACTCTTAGACACTGTGCAACTGTTTCATGCTTGCGCAAGTTTGGAATGGGTCCTGAGCTAATTAACCGTTTTGGAGTCTTTTAAGCCATCCAGCTGAATTTAAGGCTAACTAAGGACTTTACCAATCTCTTTGCCAGAATAGAGGCAAAACACAGGTAGCAATGTCACCAGCTGGATTCCTGTATCTTGTTTATTGATGGGCTGGTTATATCCTTTAGTTCATTCTTTGATCTTATCATTTACATTACAGGAATCAAAATATGAAGCAAAAGGCGAATCAAAATACTTCAAGTACTTTGCTTCTGAGTTTTGCTATGAAAGTTGCCCTCCTAGGGTCAAAATTTGCAAAAGTAACTGCTGTTGCCCTCTGCTTCCACCTGACATGTAGCACAGCTAGTTTGCCTTTCAGCTTTTCCAGCTGAGCATGGGGCTCTGAAAGCTCTTCACAAATAGGAGGGTAGTGTTTTTCAGGCTTCCCTCTCCTACTGACAGAAGCATGCTTGGAAGAGTCAACTTCTGTGGCTACCCCGGTTTCCAGATTGGATATGGGTGGCCAGTTCTATTCAAATAAACCTCTCAAATGACTGTGACTTCTCTTTCCTCATCTTTTACATAGACAGAAATTCTGAACGGCAGGATAGGCAATTCAGACACACAGTGGCATGGGTTTAGATGGCAGTAAGAATGTAGATGCACTTTTTCCAGTATTACCTTAAAGAGATAATACTGAGCCATTTACCACATAGCAGCACATTATCCAAAACTTTTACACAGATTGATGTCTTTATGTCTATTTCTATGTTAGAAGTAATTGTATCTTTGTGAATTCTTGCCTTTTATTATTGGCACAACCTTGGGCAGATAAGGCAGGCAAGGTAGAGTGGTAGGGAAGCCACTTGTATGTCCCGAACTGCAGAGGAGATGGCATGGCGATACACAGAGCTGAAATAATGTGACAGAACAGAAAGAAATTAAAACTAGTAGAGTGTTAGTTGAACTGGTCACCAAAATTATTCACAGTCTGTCCTATTTCAATCAGTCTATCCGTGTAAATGAAGGGCAGAAAGATGCTCAGATTTTTTACAACAAATACCCTTTCTTCAGGCTAGTTGCGCCAACATAATGCACATAAGGTGACACTGGATAGAGCTTGAATTCTTTAGCATGCATCTGATAAAGTGCACAACATAAGAGAACATTTCAACATTACTCTGCTGACTGCTACATTATTTCTGCCAATCAGATAAATGAATGCACTGAGTTACATTTATAGTCCTTATTTATATAGCTAGATTTAAAATCCCCTCTCTTAATCCACAATAGTAATCCCATTATGTGGTCATTTTAATTGTGTATCTTGCTGATGCTTATTCTTTGTTTAACATAGCAATCAAAAAAACCATCAAGTAACCAACAGCACAGAAAGACTATTTCACAAGAGACTATTTTGAAACACAGTATGGAAAAACTACAAAAGCAAATTTTTTTAAGGTGTAATTCCTGCATGAAGATTGAAGCATCCTCTATGTGCTCTGCTATTTGAATTACCCTAATTCTCCTCGAAGGGCAAGGCCATGGTTCAGAATGATAACACTGCAATATCTTTGCTTAACTTCTACAGCCAACCATAAAAATGTTCAAATAAAGTATATTTTAAAGTAATTGTGCTGATGTGTCAGAGTAGGAAGTAGCATTACCTAAGAAAAATCCATGAAGCTGGGTCTGCACCTAAGCCACAAGACAGAAATCTCAGAGGCCTTTTCCTTGAGTTTGATGGATGAGCATGGCTGCAGTGGCAGGATACACCAGCTGCCTGAGCAGCATTCCAAAGAAGGAGTTCAATTGGAGCAGAACCACATCTTGGAAGCACAGTGCCACTTGCATCAAAATTAAAATGGTGCTTTCTGCCTAATTTTTTCACTGTGGCCATTTTTAAGAGGAGTAACGTTTTTAGAGAGAAGCTACATTACATATGCAGAAAAGAACTTTTGGCCCATGAGTTGTTTTGGGTACTTGAATATATCTTATTTGCTTCTTACTATTCCTACTTGATGATATTTCATTATCTGCCTGGCTGTAGTAAAACACTGCTGCCACATTTTGAAATTGTCTTCACTGCAGTCATTTTCTTCCATTGGTTCATGGCTAATGCATGTTGTACTTGAATAACAGTATGAGTCCTGCATCTATACTCATGAATGAAAACACAATGGTAAAATATCTCTGTCACCATTTTCTTCTTTTTTTGGTAGCAGGAATGATCACTGGTAAACTAAGGACAAAAGCAATCACACCACTTATTACTGCCTGAAGGAAGTGGGGCAGAATGAAGATTGCTTTCCTTCCACTGGTGTTGGTTTAAAATCATAGAATCACTGAGCAAGTTTCATTCTTCTGGCTGTGTCAGCTTTTTCAGTGTTTCAGACTGAAAGCTATTTTTACAACTGTATGTAAGTGATGAGGTTGAGTGATGAGGATTATAGATGAACCTGTAGACAGAATAAGAGAAAAATGCATTTTTCCTGACTGAGTAGTCACCTGTAGCAGTTGGCTGTATTTTACGTTATATGTTCTCAAAGGGTTCCATATAGCTACATGAGACTAATTTTTTTTCTGTCAGCCTTCCTACAATAGGTTGACACAGACTCCTCATGCTTTTGGCAACAGTTCAAAACTGATCTAAAATTTTCAAGATATATGACAAAATTTTGCGTATTTGAGTACTTTTGCAGTGAATAAGATGATTTTATTTGAATGCTATAAAAGAAATTTAGAATGCTGTAAATAGCTACAATTTGGTGGAGAATTTCTTTTTGTATCCCAGCACACTTACTCCATCTCTGTTTAATAGGAGGATTATTTTTCCCTAGGATATATCTTTTTAGTCTGCAAAGCACATATCTTTTCTTGTTTCAAGTTTGGAAACAAACAATGCTATGTAAGCCATCCTTATCTTTCAAAGTTGAGTCTGTCATCATGGATAATTATACTATTCTGATCATCATACTTTCTAAGAGTATGTTTAGCATTAAAAGCAATAATAGACAACTCATTAGAAAAATAGCATAGTAAAAATTCAAATTGAAAAACTATTCAGATACTCCCTTAATTTTCTATGCATTTATTTTTATAATTATTATTCACCCAGCTTTATAGCTTGGCAGTTACAGAAATAGTGTAATTACTATTGCATCCAATAAAACATTTTAAAGTACTTTCATAAAACTGAAAATCATCTAGTTTGTACCTCAAAAATTTGCAAAGGAAAATGAAGAATGAACCCTGTGATTCAGGAGGTATTTAATATTCCCTTGTGATATTTCGGCTATCAGCAGGAAATGTTTCCAAATTACTAATGGCATTTCGTAGCTCTTCTGCAAAACTGCGTACTTTCAGTTTTAAAGATTTAACATATTTGTGAACAGTGGTAATTTAAAATAACCTTTCTGTTTCAAATAATCCATATTAAATTCATATCTAGCATTGTATGCATCTTAAACTTAAAGCAATGCTGCTGATATAAGAGCTGTAGGGCATATGAAGAAATCAAGCTAATGATTTTAGGTTCAGGCTTAGGCTGTGGTTCGTAACTGTTTTTCTGTAAAAAAGCAAAAAAAAAAGGTACCTTCTTGCTGCAATCAGCATATATTTTCTATCCTGAATAAGAAGGCCCATTTTAATTTAACTTTTTTGTGAGTTCTATCACCACACCCTCCCACAAGTACAAATAAAACAATAACTTTTCATATCAGAAGTCAATGTACAGTTTTGTACCAGTGTGACCCTACATGGTTATGATTAATGACCTGCCTGTGGCACTTTCATAAGGGTTGGAACTTCAATGCATAAGTTAAAATATTGGTCCCATTAAAGTCAATAATACAATTTCCACTGACTTAATAATTTCAACCACTGCCCTTTGTTTCACATTGTTCTTGATTATTCATTTGGAGAGTATATGAGATTAAAAATATCTTTTTTTATCTATTCATAATCTTTTAGATAAGCTGTACGCAGCTGTTGTTTCTTTGACATATGTAAGTGCTCTTGCTAGACACAAAGAAATCTGACTTTCTACTATCTCTGTCAAAATCACGTGAAAGCAACCCACTGAGTTGATGCTTCTCTTGTAACACTGTATAGATACATACAGAAATGTATATCAAAGTTTCAGTAATTATGTATTCATATATTTGATTGTGCTGTGATGTGAAGATTAGAAATTTAAATTTGCTTTAGGCGTGAAAATTCTATAAACGCTCTTCTAGAAATCACAGATAGAAAATATTTTCAGTTCTTAAATAAATAATTGTTCAATCACTTCTGCATCTAGTAAATATGGATGTGTAAGTAAAAATAAATCTAACACTAAGTAAGTGGTAAGAGATATAGAGCAGACAAAAAAAGTTTTTTCACGTATTCTTTCCTTTGGCCCATTGTGTGATGTCAGTGTTGCAGAGGCAGAAGCAGGGCTGTACCAATAAAGCTGCTTTCTGTGGCACCAGTATTCCCCTCTCGCTTGCCAGCATGGTTCTATGGCTCACTCTCTCTCACAACATGGGCACCAAATACACAAATTATGAAGAAAAAAAAAATCAATCTCATCTTGATTCAACATTACTATCTGATAAATATCCGCTAAAACACTTTATGTTCAGGTGTTTCTGTGCCAGTGGATCCTTATACTCATATTTGCCCCCATTAATTGTACTGCATTTCAGAGGGTTCTACTTCATGTGGCACTGTGTCTTAATAGCTAAAATGTCTAATTACAAAAAGGATTGCCAAACACAAAAAAGCCCCAACCTACCCCCCAAAAAACAAAACCAAAAAAAACTCCAAAAAACAAAGCCAAAACCAACCAAACAAAAAACCCAAACAAACCAACCCATAACCCCTGAAAAAAACAAAGTAAAAACCTCTGTGATATCAAGGGATGGGGTTTATGCATAAGATGAGCTGTGTGACTTCATGTACCTGTATATAAACCTGGTATTTATATGGAAATTTTTTATAAAGGCATTTGGTGAGACTTGATATCTCTGTATCTTGGGCAAAAATAATACTGCTAAAACTGTATAACATACTACACAGTCCAAACTGCAAAATTGTTTTAGGTTACATTTTAACCATCTAAAGAGAATATAGGCAATTAGATAAAGCTTTGATGTCATAGAGAAGCCTGACTGATGCTAAACTATGCTATACTGTAAAACAAGTGCTCAATAGCATGAGAGCACTAAATTCTTTAACCACACTGACCCTCAGCAGCATTACTAACATATCTATTCTTGTCCCTAGCATATCAGAAATGACTGGTTCAGTGCTTCTGTCAAAAGAAAGGTACCAGAGCTGCAAAAGAGATTTTTACCTGAACAGCCTGATTATATCAGGATTTGAATTCTTGTTCTTCCCAATGAAACACTGAATTTGTCAGGAGAGAATCATGCCAAATGATGGGCAATAATTTCTGTATGCACAGGTGCTGTTGACACAGAATAGCAAAACACGCAAACAATAATTTGTATCTGTAGCTATCACATAGATTAGCAGCTGAAATTGTAGAAAGGCATACTAGAATCTTGACAGCAAGCAGGTTTGCAGAATCCCATTTTATGCTTTTACCTGCAAGAAATATGAACATAGAGATAAAAAGCTGGCACGTTCCATCTTCCCTCTCCTCTGGCCAAGTCTAATGGATATTCCAGATAGCAATAAAACAAAAGGGTGATTGAATTTTGACAGTCTTCTTGTGAAAGTGAATAACAAAACAGAAAACCTTCATCTTTGACCACGGTCCAAGAAAAATTATCCCTGTGTTTTATGTTCAATTAATATTTGATGTAACTCCATTTAAAAATTGGAGTTAAACACTATCATTTGGTAATACTAGTTTCACTTCAATTTGATTGGATGCACTTCAGCTTATTGTCATATTTGTTAACTACATTCACTGCCATGGGAGTGTAATGCTAATCTGTTTGTTTGGATTAATTTCCCCCAGTCAAACAACCTGGGCAGAAGTGCTCTTTCTGGGTTTTACAGACACATAATGTCTGCTTCTAAATCAAGAATGTGAACTTGAGATTACTGTCTCTGCTGTAAACATAGGTATATAGAAAAAACTGAAGTACCAACAAAGTGCCAGGGCTGATGATGCAATTACCATTACTTAACTTGATTCACCAATTGATTTTCTGGCTTTACATACCTTTAAAAAGCAGCTGGGCTTTTTAAATGCTGTAATTTTTCATAAGCTGATGAGTAACAATGAGATTTAGAGCCTCCCAGCAAACATTCCTGCCATGATCCAATTCTCAAAAGAACATATTTACAATATTTAGGCCCTAACTTTCATTTTTCTGCTATACATTGTTTGTGAAAATCCTCAAGACTCCCAGGAGCATTCTTTTCCTACACTTCTATATTCAGATGAAGATTCTCACCCTTCAGCATTTCTTTTGCAACTGAAGCTAATAGGACTTTTGTTAGTAATGACATGGGGAGTATGGATCTGCATCATCCCTTGTGCCTATGATTTTTTTAAAAGTCAAAATATGATTAAAACTGATCAGAGGGTAACGTTATCTCATTCTTTTGAGAACTTCTGCTTGAATTTGTTTTGATTCCTAATACAGACTGACATAAAAATGAAGTTAAATACTACAGGTGGCCTCAGATCCATCTAGAAAACCAGATGTGAATCCTGAGCTAATCAAGATTCAGTACTGAATTACAGGCTTGAAATATTACATGCCTGAGTGAAGGAGCGCCATAAAGAGAACTTTGTGTCCATTGCTAAGATCTTAAATGCTCAACTTAATATCCTGTTCATAAAACAGTACTTGCCCATTACAAACAAGCCATGACCTTACCAGAGGGTCAGTCTCTAAAAACAAGAGCCACCACTTCAGTGTTGACTGCCCTGAACATAGGTATTTCTGTGTTGAACTGAGAAAAAAGCACAGAAAATATAAACAAAGGATGGTTGGATAAAAATATGTAATGTTTACTAAAAAAGCTGAACAGCATCAAAACTATTCTTGTGAGTTCTTGTTTGAACAGAAATTAATCCTGAGCTTGCAAAAATTCTTTAAATTCTATGATAATAAAGTGCAAAATGCTAATAAGAAAGTTTTAGGAAAAAAACCCTAAATACAAACCAGCATATTATCTATTGATAATTTATATTTTAATTATAAATTGGCTTTACCAGACTGTAATCTGGTATTTACAGACAATAGCATAGGGCTCACTACTTTTATGACAAAGCAGCAGCTACTGCTGTTTTTTACTGGCATGGGCATTTACTTAGTCACCAAGTTGTCGTCTCCCAGAAATTGTTTCCCTAATAGGGAACCAGGGTGTAGTGACTCCCTTTCAAATGGACTTGTGCCATTAAAATACAATATCAATCTCTGAATGTGAATTACTCTCCTCTATTATAATAATTCAGTTCTACTATGCAGGTACTTGAATGTGATTTGGAAAAATAAGACATCTGAACATCTGGAAATAAAGATTTTCATTCCCATTGTATGGCAGTGCATAGTTTTTTGGTTTTTTTCAGAACAAAAAATACACAGCTAGAGCTATGTAGGCTCTGTGGCATGTCCAATTTTAAACAAAGGCATCAACCACCTTGTTAATAAACTGATTGCCAGAACTACAGATCGACCGCAACCATTTCTATCAGAAGCCATCACTACATCAGTGATATTTTGCCTCTAATGGGAAGATTTTCTACTCAGCCAGGAAAAATAGCAGTCTTTCTGTCTGCAAAGCGTGCTGGGTCTGAGTTCTCATTGTTTCCTTTGATACCCACTTTGAACAGTTCTGGGCCTATTCCTGCCCCAAGAATATCCCTCTAGGGATCTCACCAAATAAACATTGCTCAGGACTCTTTTACTTAAAATTATATACTATCTAATAAATTCATTCATTACACAGAATAGATCAAGCATATCATTACACAGAATAGATCAAGCATAGTAGAAAAGTTCTTTACAAACCAACATTCACTGCAAGGAGAAAAGGGATGACAGGGAAAGAAAAATAATGACAAAATTTGTGGGGCTTTTAGGGAAAGTGAACAAGAATTCATTCAAATTCTTAATCTAGCCCTAACCTATTCTGTGTAGTGTCTAAGAAGGGAGAGTGGGAAAGAATGGATCAAATGTCTCTAAGGACATACATTAAGAAAAAAAATTATCCATACTCATTAGGCTTTTAAACATTGAGAGTAATATAATTTTTTAATATATGACTTGCTATTTAGATTGAAATTAGTTGTCTGCTTCCACCTTGCAGAAGATTCACACTGGAGACTGCAAAAGAAGAAAGTTATTTCTTTCTGTCCTACTCACTGGCCAACATGACAGAAAGACTACTAAAAGTACTTGTGAATTCATAGTAGTGTTTGACATTTCAAGCTGGTTTTAGCATCAGACAGAAATTAAACTCCAAATAATCCACTCCCCTTCTCTCACCCTCTCTGGTAAAGTGGGACAAAAAGCAGAGAACATGGGTCAGGGTCACGATTTACTGAAAGCACAAAGCAAGGATAAGACACCCACAATAGCAACAGATATATTAACAGCAAAACCTTACAAAAAGAGGAGGTGTTTTACCCCCAGAAAGGTGTTTACCACTGGGAACAAAAGCACTGTGGGGTTGCCATTTTCCTACCACGCCCTTGTGCACCTTTCAGGTCTGCCGGGCTCCCTCTTGGCTCAGCTGCTACTGGCACCACTGCTCTTGATCTTGATTATTAAAGTCAGATCCATCCTGTACATCAAGACTACTCTTCCATCTACACTTTGAAAAATACATTTGGTTGCATAAAAGTTCTGAACAGCAAGTGTGCAATTTATTAAAGCATGGAAAGAAGTATCTGAAACCAGCAGCTAGTTCATTTTAATCATTTGTCAAGATGTAGATAGGCTACAGAGCTAGCTCTTTAAAAATGAGGTCCATGTCCCATAAAGTCAGATAAGGAGCTTTGCTGTTGTGCTTTGCTTTCCAAGTTTGTTCTGTGTAGCCAACATCAAGCAGTGTCTCGTGCTGTTGGTTTGTGAGTAACAGGTTGAAATATTAACAAGTGGAAAAGTGAAACCTTCAAGAAAAATTGAAACATCTTGAGGGCTCTTGTCTCATGTCACTTTCTCAGTTATTCTGCATCTTACAAAAAAAGTGTCACTTTGACATTTTATGTTGCTTCTTACATCTGTATCTTGAAAATTTCAGAGATGTTTGAACAGTAATGCACAATGATCCGATAGACATCTGTCAAGCCCAGACATACCAGAAGCAATGACTTCCTGTGGCTGGTTTGGGACAGGGTGATTAATCAGACAGTCTCTTTTGCTCAGACCTCCTGTAGAATTCTCGAGAAGAATGTCTGAAGGCTACAGCTGCTTGCTCATCCTAAGCCAAATTCAGGTCTCTTAAAATTCAGCACATTCCTACATGCAGAACAGAGAAAACAGCCACGGTAACGCAGATTCTAAGAAGAAGAGCAGCCATATTTTTCTAGTAACAATTTGACAAATATGCTGCAAAAGTAATTACAACACTTGAGCCAATATTTTATCATTAGGTTTCAAGTGTAGGATTTTCAGTTCTTCCTCATTGGCAAAGCTTTTAAAATCTTATCTGACACATCTTTTGTGTCTTTCATTTTACACAGTCTTTTTTTTTCCTTGCTAGTATGGTTGCAGATATGAATCATAAAGTATATTTGCATAGTATTAGGGGTCTATTATTTTTTTTTACATGCAAGATGGAACAAAATACTTTAATTCTAAAAAATGTAGCTATTCAAAATGTGACTCATGAAATACTGAAGCTCTTAAGCACTTCAAAATGAGGCTGTCATTCAGTCACTCATTTGGGCATACTTCTAATTTTGAACATGGACCCATTGAATCTAACTCTTGCTTAAAGATAACAATGAAATTCAGGACCTTGCTGGACCAGAACCCAAAAGAGGTTAATTTCAATCTACAAGAGCAGACATTAAAAAGATGGCTAGTCGAAGCCACTTACAAACAAGAGATTTAATGTATTTATGTCTGTGCTGTTCTTCATGTACCTAGAGACAAATAATCCTCAAGACACAGACCCCAGCGTATTAGAGCCCAAAACAGTATCTTACTAGTCCAGTCATACTTTAATTTAATGGCAGAAACAGGAAAAATATCTATTTTCTCAATATCTGTTCAATACACCATCTCCTTTCCTGTTATCCTCCCCTTCCACTTCTGTTCTCACCTGTCACGCCTTCCCACCCCTTCCTCCTGCAAAAGCATGAAATGAAAAATATACAGAAAGGTCAAGGACAGAGAGTTTTGTTACTGATACATAGAAAGGGGTCACAGTTAAGTTGTGACAAGTTCAGTCAGGAGTCATCCAACCATATTCTCTTTCCTAAAAAAGGAAAAGGTAAAGCATTTACCCACAAATACCTCCTATGGCCTTAGGATATCCCATTGGTGACAGGTTATTAAAACAGCAGTGTAATTTACTACCCTTCATTTCTATCCTTTGTCTCACTAAACATTTGTTCCACATCTAGCAAACCATTCAGTGTTACTTCCTGTTTCATATCATAATTAGTAGTCCCAGAAAAAAATTATTTATTGCTCATTTGTGTAGTATATGGCACAGTCAATAAAAAAACCCCAACATTTTCTGGATATTTTATTTCTTTTGGGGCTGTGTTTGCCTGCATTTCTTTTACTGCAGCTCCGCTCACAGACTTTGCACTCAAACCGTCATGACTGCTGCATTTACAGTGTTGCTCTCTAAATGACTTACTTTTCTTCTTTTGTCAGTGTCTCTGGGTTCTTTAAGGGATCTTATTGATCAGAAGACAATAGAGCTGACAGCACTACCCAGTCTATGCTTCTGCAATTCCTTGAAATGCACTGAAATTCCAGAACATCCTACTTTTGATTAAAAAATTGACTCTAAAAATATCCAGGATTTTCTTGGTCTCAGGTTTTGAATATATCTGAAAACAGGAAAGGGGAGAATACACTTTCAAACCAATAATATTGTTCAGCCATACCACAGAAGGAATAAAAGGAATTTAAGGGAGAGTTTTAAATGAAAGAAGGATCAAATGATCACGTTCTTCACAAGGGAGCTTTCCAATTCTACCTAACTATAAAATCATATGTGATAAAACCACCCTCCTAATCAGGCCAGGATCTNAAAGAAAAAGAAAAAAAAAAAAGAAGTACTAGCAAACTGACCAGCTTTCGCCAAGGTTGAAAAAAAGGTTTACATGATCCTAGGAGCCTCAAACTCTGCAATTGTCAGGCAATATCTCCTGTGACACAGAGTATTGAGGAACATGAGAGCAGGGAATAACCATTTATGATGAATGAAGTCTTAATCCAATTCCATCTGAGATTAACAATTAAATCACAATTTCTTTTAATGCTGAAGAAAATCTTCCACACACAACTTAGTCTATTAAGTTCTCCTCAACTGTGTACATGTAAAATTTTACAGTACAGAATTTTAAATATATAACCTAGCATAATACACAACTTATATAGACTTAATAAAATATATAAAAATATTTATAGATGAAAAACCACGTGACATCAAATAAAGCCATTATTGGTTGAATGTGTCCCCGCTATTAAGCTGTGTTGCTCATTACAAACCTACTCAAATTTCCCATATTTGATGCCTTTGCAATGTATGTCTTTTTCTAAATGAGAATTTTCTCACAACCTCAGGTATATTTTAATGTCTCGTTGTGCAGAACTTTACATGATTCCTCCCACAATTTCATGAATCTAATTAAGGTATCTATTAATGCTTGCTAAGAAGGCAATTCCAGTACTGTGGAATTACCATATTTTCTTTTGAGAATGAGAAAGATCCCAACTGTAAAACTTATTCTATCCCTGGAGCAACAGGACTGAAACATTGCCTTGGAGAACTCAGTCCAGAAATTTTAATTCTGCAGGGACACAATGTCTTTAGGCATTCAGACTGATTAATTAATAAAAATAGAATCTGGGCTATCACCTGACCTTGACAGCAGAAGTTCGTCATTTTGTATCTAGCTCTCAGATTGCTACTATCACAATGAATGAATCTGCAATGCTTAGTGCAGTTTCAGTAACACTTATCATAGATTGTATACAGTCAGTACCTCATATTAATTTTCTCTAAACAGAAGGCTTTTCCTGAGAAAGTTATAGTAATGTAAACTAAACTCTTTCATACACTTACATTTTTTAGAAGGTTTAAAATACACTTAAATTTTTTAGAAGGTTTAAAATACTGAAGGACTATTGGGGCATTCTAATTAATCCCGAAAGCATGAAAATGGAGGCAAAACACTTGGCACCATTTGTAAAAACAGGACGTAGACAGATTTAAAAAAACCCCAAAACCTTGGATGTCTTCTGTGCATGTCTGCTCTGTCTTAGAATGTGCATTTGTTGAAAATTATTACTGGTGTCTCTAGACTGTCTTGTCTGAAAAAGCGGTCTCTCCTGTACTGTTTTGTTTACAAATGTTGTTTGTGGAGTGAAGTCTTGTCAGTGGAATGCTTGAATAATACTGTGGACATACTGAATATGAAATTGCTCTCTCACTGGAGAAAACGGGAGCAACTATGCCAAGTCATTAAAATATGTTGGTTTCAAGTAAGTTTAAGGGCACACTCAGGGCCATATAGTGTTTTTAATGAAGATTTCAATGTCATCAATAAATAATAAGATATTCAATCTTAAACTCACTCTAAGGTATATAGTACCTGTTTTTTAAAAATTAATGAATTGAGCACAGAGTTGTGGCACAGTTGAAGTAAATTTTAGGAGGAAGATGATTTGTGCTGACATGCTGGACTAGGTCTTGAATGATCTTGGATCCACTCCCAGTTCTGCCCTCAACTGCATCGAGAGCCACATTGGCTTCTTTAGACAACACTGCAAAGCTGTTTAGATATTTTAAGATGCACAGAGGTGTCTGCTAGGGTTTTGAAAACACTTAACTACACTTGGCAATTACATCCTCGAGAATTTGGAGATCCAATCTCAAATGTGACCTGTACACAAATGATAAAGAGCATAAAGTCCTCATTCAGAAAATACTTTATCTAAGTCTCAAATTGATCATCATACCTCAGCAACTGAGTCAAAGAGCTAAGTCAATACTCCTGACTGCTGGGGACAGTTCACTTTCTGTACCTGAAGGAACTGAAATTCCTGTGATTTAGGGTGATTAGTCATGCCATGGTCACTAAGTAGAGAATTTTGAATGGGTACATGCCCTCTGGTTACCAGAATAAATCCCATCATTTAACCACAGACAAGAGTTTTTGGTTGAGGTTTCTACTTTTTTTTTTTCCTCAGTATTGCTAGGGAATAGATGTATTTATGTCCTCTGAAGAGATTCTAACTGGATCAGACAGTGTCATAAGAAAATTTTGAGCAGAATCATTTGTCATGTTGAAGCTAGACATATTCTCAGAGAAAATGTGTAAATAATTGCGAGTTCACATGCATTTTCATTGTACTGTTTACTCACATAAAGATTCTAATTAGTGAAAATCACTAAAATCCACTGACAATAAGACTCTTCTACATTCCTTAACCCTTCCTGGTAAAGCGATTTAAAATTAATCTGCATGGCAGAGTAGATAGAAGTTATACACTAACCTAAAATCTGTCAAACCCTAGAACATAAGGTACAGAAGAGAGAGTAATTCCCAGAGACAATTTTTTGTCAAGTGGGAATAATGTGCAAGTTAACCTTCAGGACAAGAATGACAGCTTGTACGGGATATCTTAGCTCCTTTAATTCAAGACTTTCTATATAGTCAAGGCAATGGGCTACAACCAGAAGTAAAAGAGAAGAGTATGAGAACAGCAGAAGATAGAAATTTCAACAGTTGATATGGTAAGATCAGGATGACTAAATCCAGTGGACAAATACACTGTTATATTCATGTACTGGGTGCTTTCCAAGAATCACAGAAACATCAAGGTTGGAAAGGAACTCTGGAGATCATCTATTCCAACCCCCTGCTGCCAAGACAGGGTCACCTAAAACAGGTTACACAGGAACATGTCCAGATGGGTTTGGAACATCTCCAGAGAGAGGGGTACCATGTCCTCCCTGGGCAGCCTGTTGCAGTGCTCTGCCACCCTCAGTGTAAAAAAGTTCTTTCCTATGTTGAGGTGGAATTTCTTGTGTTTTAGTTTATGGGTATTGCTCCTTGCTGTGCTGCTGGGCACCACTGAAAAGGGTCTGATATCATGCTCTTGGCACCCCCTTTGAGATATTGATGTTCATTAAATAAATTTTTGTGTGACTAAGACACATGAAAATTAAAGTATTTGGAGAACACCGCAAATGACCATAAAATCCTACTTCCAGCTACTCAGCAAGCAAGCAAGCAAATGTTTCTAGAGACGCCTGAAGGACACACTTGTAACACGATGAGAATACATGAGCCAGCTTATGCTGGTAGGCAACAAGAAAAACCTGAGGGTTTTATCACACACATTTAGAAAAGGTAGTATTCTTCACCTTTAAGCACAAATATTACTATTATATATACCACATCAGTTATATATACAACATCCTTCATGTACCACCTTTGTTATGACTCCAGGCCAATACTATCCTTTGATCAGGAATCCTAAGACAAACAGAAAACCAAAGGGACTTGAGCACTGCAGAGCAAAAGCTGAGTCTTTTATAGCCACTAAAAATGTAAACACAATAACCTTTAATTTCAGTAGAAGATAACATTTTCCTTTGAAAATTGTCATTGTCCTGGTCCTGCTGGCCACACTACTCTTGATGCAGGCCAGGATGCCATTGGCTTTCTTGGCCACCTGGGCACAGCAGGCTCATGTTCAGCCACTGTCAATCACCCCCCCCCAGGTCCTTTTCCACTGTGCCATTTTCCAGCTGCTCTGCCCCAGTCTGCAGCTCTGCATGGGGTTGTAACTCAAATGCACATCACCTCGCTGAACCTCAGGCAGTTTGCCTTGGCCCACTTGGCCCACCTTCAGCCTATCCAGATCCCTCTACAAAGCTTTCCTGCCCTTCAGCAGATCAACACTCCCACCCTACTTGGTAGTGTCTGCAAACTGATGGAGGGTGCCCTTGATCCTCTGGTCCAGATCACTGACAAAGATATTAAATGAGACTGGATCCGGTACTGAGCCCTGAGGAACACCACTGGTGACCAACCATCATAATCTAATGACTTTTCATGCTTAGAACAGAACTGCAGCTTTCACACTTGGATGGGTATTCTATAGAAGTTTCTACATGAGTTCTGTTATAAACAAAGCAACATTAATGGAAATAAAATTCCAGAAAAATCCGTCAATCTCTAATTTATCTCTGTTTAAAGAAATACAGTTATACAGTTGGAGTCACTTTCGCAATTCAAATGAGTTTGTACATACTCCCTGCCTGTCTGAAATTACCATACTTAAAATATAAAATGATCAAGAGAGATATGAAATGAGCATTGAAACAGAAAGCTCCAATGATTGAATCTCTTTCTGAAAATGAAAATTAAAACTACCTCTTCTTCATTTAGTAATAACCTAAAATACTCCCAAGAAGGTTGGGAAAGAACATGGGAAAAAAAACTTAAAATTGTGACCATTGAATAGAAGTGAAATCAAATAATTGCTCAAAGATCAAACTCCATGAAAAAAGTGAGTCTCATTATTTCAATAGAAGTTTATGCAAAAGGTAAAAATGTTTTAGACATTATGTCTCATTTATACATGAGACATGACATACAAAACAGAAGATGCCTTCAGAAAATAGCAATATATTTTTAACCCACCAGAATATTTACATTAAAATCTAATGTTTATGATTTAAAGTGTTGTTGCAACTTTTGAAAGGAGCCATAGCTCCAGTGCTGCTCTGTGAGTAGGACAAGTCAAAATTCTCACAGTATATGGCTATAGTATATATTATTGTGCAGCCATTCAGTCACAAATGCTGCCTGCAGGGATCTAACTGTACCTTGTGTGGGTACATGGCTACTCATTTAAATTTTTCTTATGTATTTGTGAAAAGTCTGCAGTTCACTACAGATTTATTTATGTCTAGCGGCTTGCTTGTAGGAGCATCATAGAAAGGTTCAGCATGTCTGATAAAAATCTGGAAAAGAGTATATGCATCTAACTTATGTTTTCATTTAGGAAAAAAAAGTCTCAGCTCAGAGATCCTGTCTTTATACAGTTAGACCTCATTTCACTTCTCTCAACATGTAGCTGATAAACACAAGCCATTATTCCACAGGCATTAAAAATCCCTTGGATTCCATTTTCAACTTTCACTGACTTGCTACTGTCATGTGCAGATTACATGGGTGTGAAGTCACTCACTGTGACACTTTGCTTTCAAGTTCTTGGAAAATACATGTTTCTGTTAGCTGCAGACCCACACAATAATCTTCCATAGGCCATAGAAACTCCTACACTAAACATCAGGCATATGTGTGCATGTCCACCATTGATTCTCAAATTGGGAAAAATATTCTTAGTACTGTAAGGCAGGGAAATACCGTTTCAAGCATAAATCCATAGTATTTAGGACGTCAAGACTGTATAACCTCTGGTGCCAAGCCCATGGCCCAACTAAACGTGGTTAGGTGGGACAAATTGCTGTGGCCATAATAATCATTAATGAGGAAGGATGCTCTAAGAGAAAGTACATTAGTACCTTGAGATGACATATCACTCCATTCTGGGAAGCAGTTACCAAAATACGACAAGGGTCAAGGAAATTAAATGCTTTTGAATACTGCACAAATCCTCCCAATTGTAGGAAACATACTTGCATATGAACACATAAATTATGCCTGTATAAAAAGTAAATGAATAATTGAAATATGTAAAGAAAACAGCCTAAGCTGTTTGTTTTGCTATTTAAAACAACAGGTTTACATAGTGCAATGAAATATTTATTCACCGTGCTTTCCTTTGGCTGATCTATTTTTCTGGATTGATTACCTCTGAAAGCTTCCCTGACATGAGCTTTTGTATGCTGACAAAGGCAAGGTGAAGCGAACCATCTTGATTAGCTACAATGCAGATCAGCTTCTAGGCAAGCTTAGCAGAGCAGGAAGGACAGAGAGCATGTGGTCAGGGGAATGCATCGATGCTAAATTAATTTTTAAAGAGAATAGTAATCCACACTCTTATTTTCACAGAAAAACTAGCAGATAATACAACTGAGCTTTTAAATTTTGGGCCAGTTCTTTTGAGAAATAACAAAAAAAGGAATGGTTAGATTTGATTGCTGTGAAAGATGTAGGTATTCTGACAATGTGCTGCCTCATACTCAGCATGCTTCAAACCACACCCATTTCTGGATTCCTAAGACCCCCTGACCTTTTCAAACTTTCATTATACTCAACTGAAACTACGTCACTGTACATTATCTATACACATGTCCCAGAAAAAAATGTATTTTAACAAAACTCCACAGTTTTATGACTATATACCAAACTTAAAAGGCAAATAGACTTGTTGGACTACTTCTGAATATTATATTAACATCCTCCAAAGGATTATATTGTCCATCCCATACATGAGGATCTAGCTCTACTGTTACATTCAACCTTCTAAAGCTTACGGAAACCACTGCTTACACTGTGCAGGAAGATGCACAACTGTTTGGCTGCCATTTTCAGTAGTATTAACCAGGTGCTTTATCTGTGCTTCAGTAGTCCCCTTTCCAGTTTAACCCACTGAAGTCTTAGTAGTTTTTGTGACACAGATTGTATGTAGCTCTGTGTTACCTAAGTATCACATGAATCACGGAATAAGCTGAGTTGGAAAGGACCCCCAAGTCTAATTCCTGCAGGGTACCATCCCCAAGAGTCACAAGTCTGTACACCTCTGCATTAGAAGCAATAATGTATTACTTAAGATTATAAATAGTTAATGCATTATCTGCCAGCAAAATAAATGAGATATCTTTATTTCCATTAAAGTTATGCTGTGATAAACCCAAAGTATACAGAGAGGCTTATTCTATACACTCTTCTAATTTAATCTCAAATCTTTTAAGGTTTCTAAATTGGTTTATTTTTCTGCATTCTAGGCAAAATCTAGTGAAAATAATATTTTCTTTAAAAATAGCCCTTCCTGAAATTGTGTTTTATGGGTTTATTATTTCATAATTTATGAAAAATATGTAAGTACCATTAAAATTATTTATAAACCATCTAAGAAGTTCCCACTGAGAGAACAACCTTCAACAAATAGCTGTATTACCCAAGAAAAGAAAGAAGAACCAAAAAAAAGCAAAAAGAGTGCAAACAAAAATGTGACAAATTCACAGATATATTACAGATGTTATGTTCCATTAAGGAAAAAAAAAATTACACTAACATCAAAAGATCACCATTACAGTGATAATCCTCAGTAATTGCAGAGTTTCTTATGTCAGTGCCAACTAATTGCTGAACAGCTTGCAGAGGACCTGGGCAGGATTTTAGGCCTGATCAGTCTCTACCCTGATCTTGATCTTGTGCAGGCCACTGATCATGTAATTTATCTGCCTTACACTAACTCCAGTTTATGCTGGGGCATGGAAGATGACACAGCCTGAAGCCAAAAAGATAAAAGTGGAAGGGTAACAGCATCTGTTTTATGTACCTCGTTCTAGCACTCCTCAGCTGCAATTAAAACTGAGAGCTAGCAACCACCTGGTTCCTCCTAAATAAACTATTGTTCTCTTAATATACTATATCCTGTGATAAAACCTTAAATAATCCTTATTTGCTACAAAAACAGCAATTCTGTCCTATCTTTAGCTCTGCTTACAGTTACCTATGCAATAATGTATATTGAATGACTTAGTAGACTTGCACTAACATATTGCAGACAATTAAGTTGGATTAGATATCATAGGATTTGTATAACAGACAGTAATTTCCTTACTTCAGAAGAAGCACCCCACAAATTCCACAAAGGACTGACTAGCCCTTCTGCATCAGTTATATCAATCAGCAAGTCCTTCATATCTGGTGATGTGCATTTTATACATTATGATTGTGTTTTTTTCCTCTATTCTCTTTGCTGTTTCTCTCTCTTTCTCTCTCTAATTAATAGGAAGGGAAATGGCTTCTGTACCATACTACACTACACTGTGTGGGGAGAATTAAGGACTCCAAGCAGTTTCCTCAAAGTCTATTTCCCACCATTCAACTAAAAAAGAAGTATCAATGCTCCATTAGTGTCTGTCTCTATGGATGATTACAAACAGTGTTCACTGTGTCCTCTCTATTACAGTATTCATGTAGATAAGGACTCTGACAATTCAGTGCCTGACACCTCATCTCTTTTTGCCGAACTGGAAAGATGACTTCAACATTTGATTGTCAACATCAGTAATCTCAACTCTGAGCACTCAAGTATTACATATCTTGCAAATAATTGCTACTTTGCTGTACTGTAAATAATTCTTATTAGGTACATATATTTCTTTAACCAAGTGATTTATAAAATCCTTCTAACACAGGATAATTTGCAAAAACTCAAAGGATTCATTGATATTTAATAGCTTGAGTAGCAGCATTTTGAAAGGAATACAAATGTCTTTTAATTCATAAAAGAATTAATTAAACACCAAATAAAGAACTTGCTAGCTTTTTTACTTTGACTACTACACTTCTCACTATTAATTTCCAATCTCTTGCTATTAATTTCCAATAGAGATTTTGGCTAAATGAATGTGTACTCACTGTTTGATAACTCCATTGACAGTTTCTATCATGCAACCTGTATCAAAGCAATTTTCTTATTACAAGAAAAAAAGTATGAATTCTTTTTTTTCTTTCCCCATCCTCAGAATAAACACAAAATAGAGATTTTAAGAAATGCAGGACAGACTAAGGATGAAGTTGAGTATGATATGAGATCAGATGTGTTACAGCAGTGAAGGGTCACAAGAGCCACCTCAGCTCTTCGGCCAAAGTGCCTAATTCAAATTCTAGTGCTCAACTAAGTCAGAGTTTATTATTCCATTCATATTTCTACAAATATTACAGACCCTTGTACGTGATAATTTGACTTCAGGGCTACCCACTAAGTTGAAGTAGGAAATGCTCACCTGACCTGATGATGTTGCAGCTTGTGGTTGCAAGAAAGTACTTGAGCAAACCTCTAAAGATACATGTATTTAACATTTCCTAAAGCCATTTTGCCATTAGTAATTTTTAGCAAATAATTCATAATGGGAATAGATTTTTTTTAAATTACATTCATTGCTACTGGTAAAACAACCAAAAAATACAGGTTGGCTACTTGCTCTCAATACATCAGTTTCTTTCTGAGTAGAAAGATAACCAAATTCTCTCTCACATTTTCTAGTTATAGCACTGCCCCTCCCTTATAAGTCAGGTGGCAAAAAACCTTGCACACATATTCAATGTAGTCATGGTACAAATATAATGCAGGACATCACACATCTGTCTCAATATTTGGGACTTTATCAAAACGAATCTACAGTAGAGCAGAAATTGATATTTCTTTATCATGTAAACACACATCATCTACAAGGTCTTCCCATCTTATTCACACGACGACTTCATTTTCTGGAAGTATTGATGCAAAAGACAACACAAAGACCTTGCATTAATTGAAAACTTACGTAGTATTGTGTGTTTTGTCCATTTTGAAGGCTGCACTGCTAACAAAGAATCTGTTGTTAGAATGTTTTATAGCTCTGCTGACAGAAAGTAGTTGAGTAAAATTTCATATATGAAGCTCACGATGACATTTTTCCTATGCTAAAATATAATTTGAGGCATTTGCTTCACTTTAATAAAATATGCCACTGATTTCAATATTTTTTATGATTCTCCATAGAAAATGGAGAAAATTTTATTTTACATCCACTTTAGTCCTCTTGCTGATGTTTTCAGATATATTCTGGTTTTGAGTGCCATTTTCAAATTATCTACCAATCTCTGTTCTCAGTACTTACTCTTGCTATGATTATTTTCTTTTTACCATATGTTCACTGTTACTCAATTGTTAAAGGTACTTTGAAATGCATTCTGTGACTGAGTATCTAATTCAGGAAAGACTCGTGCTCATATGTTCCCTGATCATTGTCTCAGGGAAAGAATAGGTCATCTATTAGATTGCTTTCCACACTGAATGTATATTATATGGCTCAGCTTAATCTTCGATTTCATAACTGGTTTTGCACAAAGTATTTGTATGCAGAAGGTTTATTAGATTAACTGATCTGTTTTCCTGCTAGGGAAGACCTTTAACATAATTTTCTGACTTCCAGTTATGAGCCAGGAATTCAGCATGACAAAACAAGATTAACACCCACATATTTACCTGAAACCCCAGAACCCAGGATGTGCTTCAATGCTTGAGACAGAAAGAAAGTTTATTCTTCTGTCTTAATTCTCTCCATTCAGGAATGGCAGAAATATGAGAATTATATGCTTAGCACAGAGCTAATATTATAAGCACAACCATTTAAAAAGTCATACTTTATTCACTGAAATGTTAATCACTGAGCCACAACAGCTTTAGCATCCTCAGCATGTCAATGCAAAATTTCTCACATTTGGAAAAAAAGGTGGGGGAGAGGGGAAATGGAGGAAGAGAAAAAAATCAAACACAATAATCATCATCATCCTATTTTTATGTAAGATCCTATTTGATGTAAGATCTCATATACAATATTCTATCAATTTATTCTTATCCCTGGACAGTTCTTTCTACCATTGCAGAAATACAACTGATGCAGATAATTTTACTCCTTCAGATAAATGGTGCCCATGCACCTTTCTGACAAGTTCTCTGTACAGTTGTTAATAATTGATACATTAGTTCATAGGGATGGAAATAAGCCCATTTCATGACAATGGTAAGATAAACAGGAGAGTTCAAAGTAATTGTACAGCTTTTTTGACTACATTTTAATGGTGTTCATGGAGAAAATATGCCTTATGTTAAACAAGACATCACAGAAAATTACCATCATGGTCTCTCCTTAAAATCTCCAACTTTAAGAATAGTTCACTGAAGATGTTCAACTGTGCAACCATAAAAACCAGCTAGAAGTTCTGAAGAAGTCAATCAGGGCTAACTGGTAACAATATGTTCTGTTTACCCAAACATTTAAAGGCAGAGAAAGGGAGAGTTGATATCCCAATCACCTGATCCTACCCAAGAATAACATGCTTGGAATAGAGCTACGTATTTTTATTTCATCCCAGCCTTCCTGTGGTGAGAATGACATTTTTATGTCATCGTTCCCAAACCCTTTCTCTGAATCCTCATTCAGTTTTAGCTCTAGGAGGAGAATAAGTCTGGATAGTCTTTAATTGTACATATGTAATCTTGATCATCATAAAGAAATGGGTTCTTGAAAAGTATTCTTGAAAATTTACCACTCAATGTAACCCCAAGAACAGTGTAAGCATTGCAGACCACGTTAAGTTGAAAAGTGTGATTCTGCTTTATGACCTTCACAATTATTTAGTTTGTCATTCAACCTAAGGTAGTTCACAAAACCAGTACTAAGTTAGACTTAATACATATGAAAAGCAAATCAAGGTTATTACTGTCTACAAAAATGAAGCAGTCCTTGCAAACAGAAACAGATGAAGTATTAAATAATTCATGTAGTTGAGTACTTTGCAAAAAGTGCTCACTGTGAATGGCATATGGGTATCTGCTTTTATGACTGGAAAACTGATCTTGAAACTCCAGAAAAAAACCTCATGTCACTAATTTTAAATTCAAAGCAATATTAAAAAGAATTGTATGAAGATCAACAAATAACTACAATTATTGCAGAAAATTATGAATAAAACATTAAATTGCAGGCTGTAAGCCCCTGGGCATTTTGCACCATTAAATGCATTTCTATTTTTATATCTCAACGCTCTTTGGAAAAAAGAAGAAAATGAGAAACTTAAAAAGAAAATTATGGCTCTCAAAAGTAAGAGAACCTTGAACACTTTTTTTTTTAATGAATAAAAAAATCACATTGAAATGAAAGTCAGCTTCTAATATAATATTATTTAAGTAGAAAAAAGCAGGAATTTGTTCAACAAGAAAGAAATTGGAGGGCAGAATATTTCCAATATAGCATGTACATTTTTGGGTACAATACATATATCCTGATGTACCAATTTTTATGAAATTGGCACTGTATATACAAAAGTACACATCAAGAAGATAAAAGTTATTTTTAGGGATCCAACAGAAGCAGCAATTACAACCATTACTTTCTCTTCCTGTTGGGATCTCATGGACCCTTGAAAATTTAGTTTGAAGTTGAAGGTCTCTCTGATTTCTAGATTAATTAGATGAGAAAACTGTATGATGTTTTGATGCATTTTATTTTACATCTGCTGTGTAGACCAAATAAATAGAATGTTTTTTCTGTAAGCTTATATGTTGTATACAAGCTAAAATAGATTGTAGCAGAATTTTTTTATTTGGGGTATAAACCTTTTTTTGCTTTATTTTATGCCATTTCTTTATGTAACAACTATTGTTTCAATGAGTATGATGTCAGCAGAGGACCTCTGTTACAAATGCTGTAAAACGCATTACTCACAGAACTATTTCTGCTCCATAATGTAAACAATGTTTCATTTCTTTATAATGGTTCTGTTTAAACATTTATACTTACCTCTATCATTAAAGTGCAGTGTTTCTGCTTTCTGATTATTGTTAAGGCTGATAACTTTTTTCTGTGTTTTAAATCTCTCATCTCAATTGTTCTGGACTTACCAAGTGGGTATTTCCTTCAGTATGCCTTTTTCAAGCAATTATTTTGCAGGTATTTAGTATGAATCATTGCAAGTTTCTGTCAAGTGATCTGATTGCTAACATCCAAGCCAACCTTGGCCAACATTAGTCAAACACTTCTAAAACCAGCTCAGCTGCACATGCTCCAGTACAAACATGGTATTGCACAGTGCTCAGTGCTCTTCCTCTGAGGCAGAGAGACAAGATAAAATAATTGTGTACTTGATTTTTAAATATAAAAGTAGTTCTATGCATGAATTAGCCATGTATTCAAAATCAAGTACAAGGGAGATAACTCTATCACATACACATCACATTATTAAATTTACTATTATTATGAGATCTATATGTGTGTTTTGATTTTCAGCTTCATGAGCCCTTCTTTCCTAAATCAAATCTATTTCATCATTTCAGCAAGCTCTGTCCTGATGCAAGACATTGAAGTCCCCTCACCCTCTTAGCCTATTCCACAACACTCATAAACCCTCTTCTGATTTATTTCCCAAATTTATTACTGACCAATAAATACAGAAAAGATAACACATCAAGGTATAATTACATATCTGTCAAAATTAATGATACCCCTACACACAATCCAGAACTTCCTTTGTAATCTCCCAACTTACAAAGGAAGTCACAGGTTTTGTTTCACAAATGAGAAACTCTTCTACATTTATCTACTGCTGGAAAATTGACTCCATTATTATTGAACCAAAATTACCGACTAGATGGCACAAATACAAAACCAACTATACTTTCAAAGGCAAATTACTTGCTGTTAACTTGTAACTTGTGAGGATCTTCAGAACAAGCTGGAACTGTTCTAAGATTGGCCCTTGAAATAGAAAACGGGTATTAAAAATGTTGGACAAGATGATCACCAAACACCACTTCACTTCATGCACAATATGCTTTACAGACGTTCCCAACATCCAACAAATAAAGTAATACTGAAAAAACTCCAGAAGAATTGTAAAAGAGAGCAGGAAAGATCCAGCACACAAGCAAATCCTAGAACTGTCCTGGATAAATGAAACGTCTGTCAAGTTTACTTTTTTGCCCCGCATGGTAGCCAAAAGATGACTAAGGAAGAATGTAGAGAAAGAATAAAACACTCTTTAAAGGTACTTAAAAATAATCTCAACAAGAACTGAATCCACTTAAATAAAAAAATTATTCAACTGCATAGCTACAGATTGAAATAATTTTCTGAGTCATAGTCCAGGTTAAAATTTAACCCTGGAATCTGAAGACAACCTCTGGCCAGTGGTGAAGTTCAGCCCAGAGCTTTAGACAGAACTTTTGTGCAGCAACCAGAAACAGCTAAACAAATATGAGATAAAGATGGAAAAACAGTAAATTTTGTTAACTGTTTTTTTAATTACACCTTCATGTAGGGAAGTAATATTCCATTGGTATGGCTAAATAACTCCAAATAACACAACACCTGATAGGACTGTGTTGTAATACAGAAGTGCTTCAAAAGGTACATAAGTGATAGGTTTATCACTGAGTCAATGCCAAACACTGCAGAGTGCTAAAAGCAAAGTATTGTCTGCTTTAAGAGATCATAAGGCTTTAAGAACTGATCTTAAAATGCAAGAGAAACAACAGATATAATCCATATTATGCTGAACCTGTTTCTGCATAACTGACATTAAAAAAATTCACAGTAATTTAGTTACTTTACTATTTTAACACCAAAATGAATTATATTTTAATACTATATATTTGATCAGATTAAAATAGAACATACTTAATGAATTCAATGAATCTTTGCAGAGAAAAGTTACTGTCACTAAGACAGCAGCATAGTAGAAACAAAACCAGTATTTTGAATGGTTACTGACTGAGGGTGACTAAAATTGTTTGTGTAAGGGTATCTATAATGCACTGTGGGCAAGAACATTGACACTAAAGAAATTATCACTATTTCAGAATGCACATGCTAACTACTGCAGGTAATGTCTAAAAAGCAGTACTTGAGGCTCAAAAAGTTGCACCATGAAGCAGAGCACTAGGATTGAATTCTCCATAGACAAAATCACTGCAGTGTGATGCGTGCTTATAAAAGTGTTCGAACCAGAAAGTGTCAAAATTTCTGATGAATTAGACAACTGCCTCTTGTTCTTGCTCTGAAAATGCACATTTATGTCCTGTTTCCTTTAAAATAATAACTGTTTGAAGAACTACTTTTTGATAATTACTGTTACAGAGGGAGAAAATAAAGATGAAAAAGCAAAAAGGGAGATGGCATGTAGGAGCCAATTCACAGACAGATCATGTTCAGTGTTTCTTGTTCACTATAGTTCCCCTGACAGCAAAAATACTTTGTATACCAACTTTTTATTAGCATGAGTAGAAATACAGCTTCAATTCCCAGAGGGCAGTTAGACGTTCAAGGAGAGCAGATGACTGATCATATAAACAGCAGCAGACAATATATTAATAAATCAGCAGATCTCCAAGTATTTCCAAGACTGCCAAGTGACGCTTGGCAAGTGACATAGTATCTAATGTCACAATACACATTACCGATGTTTTTCAATTGCCAAAAGGAAGCAACAGTTCAGTCATATTAATAGTATTTTCTGCTTTAGTAGGTTCCAAGAGTACCTCTACTGTAGCCAACTCAAGTCACCGTTTATGTCAAATATGACTCAGCTGTCCAAGACCAATCCCATCTAATCTTGTAATAATACTTTTATTTTCATTATGATCCTTTTGATATTCAAGTAGTACCTGCCTACAGTAAATCAGCATTGGAGATCAAAACATCCTTATACAGAATTCTAGGCTATGTGCATACTTTTTCAGATGACATGAAGGCAATTGGCACTGAGTTTAAAGAATACCATAACTGATGGAAAAGCTGTTGCTGCTCATAAAATGATGAAAAATCATGAAATCTGCCCTCCTCAGCTGGAGAACAGGTTCACTCAGGCCATTTATATCAGGTAGCACATGGGTCTCAAATCATGTAAAAATGATCCTTGGTAGCTACCACACAGATGGTGTCCTCCTTCTTTTGGAGTCCAGTAGGATAGGGAAAAGTAATACAACTTGCAGGAGGCCTCAGTGTTCACAAAAAAGAGGGGAGAGAAGAGGGAGAATAAAAGTCAAGCCACAGAACAAGTGCAAGGTCTTCATCACTCCCATTTTCACTTGTAGTCTGAGTGCCAGAAGGGGTAGGGACCAAGAAGAAAAGCTGTGGCATAGAAGTCTTTGATCCTCTTTTCCGACTAGGAATCTAAATTGGTCAGAACACTAATGCTGCTAAGTTGGAGGAACTACAGAGGCATCACATCAGACAGCCAAAATAAATCCACTATGTTTTGACACACTGCATAAATTATGTCCTCTTATGTACTATCACAGAAACAAGATAAAGAAAAACAAGCTAAACCCGAAGCCAAGTCTTATTTCTCTAGAGTATAACACAACATTGTCCCACTTGCCATATTCACTAGGGAGATGAGTGAAATGTTCACAGTGACCTAGTACAGCTGTTCACTTGACACTTTTCAGGTAAACTGCTGAACTTAGATTCAATTCAGGTGTTTGTCACTGCCAGCCCAGAGGCTGCTCCAGATAATAGCAGTTTCTCAGATAACTAAACTTGAAGGTCAGCTAACCAATACTGCCTTAATCAATCAAAAATTGACCCAGCAAATAAACTGGTAGATTTCTCTAAAACCAACCATATGTTAGCCTGACAACCCACAAATTTGTCAGTAACTCATTAAATATTGCACAGTATTAAGCAAGCTGCTGCAGCTCTGGCAATAAAGTCATGTTGAACAGCTCCTTTCTGCACATGCTTGGATTTATTTCCAAAGAAGATAGCATAAAGTGTATCAAATGTACATAATAGACTGAAAATCTCGGTTCCTCAAGTGTGTCTGAATCCCTTTGTGTTGTTCTAGCCACACAGAAACCAGAAACAAACTCAATTTCCCCAGCCAAAAACTTCCCTGTTTTTGCAGAACTGTACAAAGTGCCTCTGGCAGACACAAAGCTGGCACTTCTACTCTGGCTTCCAGTCTCAGTAGAGGAAGCACAAGGAGCACTACTGGACTTGCTGTCTTCTCTGTTGGCAGGCTGCTATCTAGACAACAGTTGGAAGACTTTAGAATATCTCTGAGACAGCTCCAAACTCCAGTGAGTTGGCATAAATCTAGTCTGGGAATCAAATGGGACTGCAAAGCTCAAATACTCTATTTTTTTGCTCTGTCTTGACCCATTAGTTACCAAGTAGTCTACTTCTTGCTCACTCTATCTCTTTTCCTGTTACGGTTTCCAGTATCTTCCAAGCCCTTTAAATATGAAAATTTGACATTAGCATTAATAAAGGAGGTCTTAATTATGATGAATTCTCAAGTTATCTTAATTCAGAGGAAAAATATTAATAAGGAAAAGAGATTAGGTGCTCCCTTAAATCATTACATTTGAGCTTTAATCTCAAACAAACCAGGCAGACTTAGAGAACACTTTCTTTAGCTAGTTTTAATAACCTCTATATATTTTCTCACATTCTGTCTCTACATACTAAACTGTTCCCTTTCTTTCTGCTGAAACACTGCTTGGCTCACAGACTGGCAGTTACATATAATGATTATGGGATGCACTGCATCCCTCAAATAGATGCTTATCTTTACTTTTAATTCCTTAACAGCTAGACTGCTTTCTAACTTGCAATTTTTATTGTGTGTGGCTGGCAATGTGAGTCTTTTGCGCCAAGCTTCTTTATCCTCAATGCTTTCAATTTTCCTAAAAAGCTGTTTGTAAAATGTCATGCAAATTAGAAGAGACTGAGAAATTTCTGTGGGTGGAGAACATGTTAAAATAATATACTCATCCCTAATGGCAATGTGGGAATAACAACTGTGCTTTGCCATTAGTCATGGATTGGAATCACACCTATCAGCCAGTAATATTATGCACAAAAGCTTTCCCCCCCAATTTCAGAGTATTGAAGAAATATTAACTGGTTAACTGTGGGGCAGCGGCTCCGCAAGGGGAGGTGAGCTGCAACAAGTACAGCAATAAGGCTGGCACCAGCCACTGCACCAGTGGGAACTAGGAGGTGCAGTAGCAACTTCAGGACAGGGCCAGAGATGATGGCAGGGTCAGGCACAGCCCAAATCACCCTGCACTTCTGCAGTGATTAGGCTGGTTCCTTTCCAGGAAAATAAAACTGCTCAGAATCTAACCTAGATTATCTAACCATGGGATTATCTGTTTATGAAACAACAAGAAATGCATTTTCCCTTCTGCTGACCATAAAATAGAATTTCTTTACTGTAGAGAAGAGCCTGGCCACTGTAACACATGCTGCCAACATGCACAGAACAAAACACTGCTACCATGCTGAGGGCAATGCTACCATTGTAGAGAAAATGAAGTTTCTACAACAGTTGAAAATCCAAGTATGAAGCACAGCATGATCTGAGCTACTACTATCATGTGATTCTGGCTTCCTATCTCTGGAGTCAGCCTTAACATCCTGTCTTTTTAATAAAAATCCTAAATTTATAAGAACCAGGTTTTTAAAAACCTATGTAGATACTTATTATCCAGAAAAAAATTAATGGGTATGATGCCTAAAGATTATTAGCTTTTTATATATTTTTCATATATTTGTAGCTTTGTACACTGTTAATATATAGTTTTAACTTCTAATACTTTTCCTGCCCTCACCCATAGTTTAATAAACCCTTAGTAAACTATTCTTGAAATTCTGCGTAGTCCTGCCTTTTGTCTGGCAAGGACACTTCGTTTTGCACCACACATCATAGACACAATACAGTGTAGGGCTAAAAGACTGGGGAGGGCTCCAATGAGGGGCAGAACCTGTGGGGGAACTTCCTAACCAACTGCTCTTCCAATTAGACAATAGTTGATAGATATACTAATTAAATAACTCTATAAAAATTATAGAAATACTGTATCACGTGTGCATATTTCCATATTGTGCACCTTGAAAGCTTTCAATTAAAGACTTGCTTTTATATCATCATTTTTACACTGTTTGGAAAGGTTTAGCATTTTCTTCCAGGCAACAGACGGAAAAGCCAAAGTCTAAGATCTCATCCTGAAACCCTTACAAGAGGGTTACATTAAATAGGGCTAATATAAACAAAATCAGATTTACCGAATACTTGTTTGTTAACATGAAAAGACAATCAGAAAGTGCATAAAAGAGACAGCATTTGAAATACCTACTCATACAGTATTCTTAGTATACAGATGATCTGATAGTCAAGAACAGAAAAAAAAGAAACAAGACCCTATAAGACATTATTAGTTCCATCTAATAACACTGATTCATACTAGACTGACAAATCCATTACAAATACTTACTAAGGAAAGACAAAATTAGCTTCTTCTATACTTAATTCCACACATGCATTTAAGGGTGGCCTAAGTCCTTCATGAAACTTAATGGCATCTTCTAGCCCTTTCCTATTCCATTTATTAAAACTTGCAGACCTTAAATGTGGAAATCTGTATTAATGGTACATCAAGACTGCGGAGTTAAAAGAAATAAATGAGAAATACTTATTAATTACATAAACTCCAGTGACCTTGACATGACATTACTTTTTGCTGCGTGCTACAACTCTCCCTTTACATATGTATTAACATTACTATCCTAACAATTATACATTTTGAACTTTCTGGCTTTCTGAGGCAATCTGAGTCGTTAATCAGTGCATTGATACAGACTTCAGACTCCATACATTTTTATCTTCTTTAGACTAGAATGAAGGAAATATTGTCAGCTGTGTTTGAAGAAACAAAATTGACTGAGAAAACTTTTCCTTTCACATGCTTTCTGTTTTTACATGACAATTAAAATACATTCAGAGTAAACTCAGGAGAGTCTTTCCTATAGAAGCAGAGGGTGGAGAAGAACTATTCAGCTTGGTATCAGCAGAAGTAAAATGCAATCAGAGCTGGAGAGGAGGATTTCAAGCTGAGCATGCAGGTACATAGGAACATCTGAAAGGTAAAAAGACTGCACAATGAAATAGATCGAAACGCAGTATTTTCCCTAGGCAATGAGTATCACAGATAGAAGTCTGACTTGCAAGAGGAGAAAAACCTGTCTGCAGAAGTCACGACTCCTAGAATGCTGACAGGAAAATTCTGCTAGAGGCACTTCTGTAATTTATTGGTTGTTTTGCCTTGGGGGGAAGTGGGGACACAAAACAACAAATGAGTATTTTATCACCGTACTGAAAATGTATTCCATTTCCTAAACAGCCATATATGTCAGCTCTACCATTCTTTTCTGTTCACAAGAAAGCCATTGTATGAAAATCATAGAACTTCACAGCAATGACAGCTGCCCATCTCTTAACTCATTAACTGACTTTCTCTTCTTGGTCCCTATTCTCCATATTTAAATTCCTCTTGTATTTTTCACTGTTTTGTTTCTTAACCCTTTCTTTTCTTTTTTTTCCTCCTTGTTAAAGTGTATTGTCCTAAATTACTGATATTCCATTTTGCCAGACAAAATAATTTGGCATCACTTTCTCATGGAATCATAATGGTTGGAAAAGATCCTCAAGGTCACAGAACCAAAGATTAGTCTGAGCTGGAAGGGATGCACAAGGATCATCAAGTCCAACTCCTAAGAGACTGGCCCATACAGGGACTGAACCCACAATCTCGACGTTTTTAGTGCCAGGTCAATACTAAGACCATCAAGTCCAAATTTGTAATCACTAAGTTACTTTGTAATACTTTGCATTTGTGTTATATTTTTTTACTTTGTATTATCTTGGAACACAAAATAATTTGTTGTATTTTGTTGACAACCCCAGATCTAATTACTCTGTTGATGAAGTAGGGAAAATTAATTCTGACCAGCATAGAGAATATTTTCTTCTCTCCCATCTGAAGATGTAACCGGTTCTATGTGGATAAATAGATAATTCATATTTCCATAGGAAAACACCAACAGAATTTCTAAATTCAGATGGCTTTTAACCATTACCCACAAGCATACACAAGGTGACCTTTGTTCTTTGAGTTCTTCAAAAAGCAGGGACACAATCTAAAAACTTTCCTAAAAGACAACTTTCTCCATAATGTAATACTAGATATGGTGTAGGGTTCAAGTTTATTATCCACATGAGATCCATAACCTATGAATACAGTACTGTTAAAAAATGCCATCCCTCTCATAAAGTATATACTTTCCAGCTGGGTGCAAGTTAAAATAGTTTGATATTTATGTTCTTGTGAAACTAAAGTGCAGATGGACGTAAAATTTGTCATGGAGCCCAGAAAAAAAAGACATCTCCAGGGTATTTTTTTTCTACTACAGCAGCCACATACAATTCAATATGTGCTACAGAGCATTTAGTTCTTCTAAAAACAGTGTCAGCAAAATTTCTGGATTTCTTTCATGAATATTTTAAAAATGTTAATCAGGCTGAAACATGAATCTTCTCTAGCAAGAAGACTGCACCTCATCACTGGAGGTTTAGCAAGAGGAAAACAGCACAGAGTTGCAGCTAAGTAGATTACAGCAACACTTTTATTGCACACATAACTGCATCAACATTTTACTAACAGAGTTAAATTTCAAGCATTCAAGAAGCCGCAAAGTCCTGACATTCTGGAGTCTCACACAGAATACATACATATTGCTGACACTGCAAGTGATTTGCTCATGGTACAGCTCAAAGAAACTCAGAAATCTGTATTACAATATTGTTGCCTGAGGGGTGTCTTCCACTTTCAACAACTCCAGAAGCTATGTCAGAGAATTTGACTGATTTAGAAAAAACAATTTTATAAAGTTTTACATTAAAAAGCATCTGTTGCAGCTCACATGTTTAACAGAAACCTGCAGCTAAGAACCCCAAGTCCAGCACAATAAGCACACCAGTGGTGGGGTGTATGCACAGAGAATGCTACCTGCACAACTCTACAGACCACACAACTGTATTTCTATCACTGCAAAGCAGTCACTAATTTCAGTAACAGCAGCATTATTGAAAAAGGTTGCTTTGGCACACTGAATCCTATGACCCCTACTTCTTGACTAAAAACCACTCTTCAGCAGTGTCTTTTCCCTTAAAGGATATTACAATCAAATTTTGAATTTATGCTATGTTGTCTCTCTCTCCCTCTAAATTATCTAAATATAGAAGTTTAAATTGAGATTTTTTTTCTTGAAAAGACTATACATATAACCAGCTTTCAGGTTTCTTCTTTTACATAGGAATTTCCTAATGTGGTGAAAAAGAAAAAAGACATTACCTATCTATTGATAAAATGGAAAATGACACAACACGACATCCTAGGCAGGTTTTTATCCTGTTTGTGCATCTCTCTCATATGAAGCCAACCAGAATTTTTTAGCAGTCATATGCTAATGACATGTTTACTTTATGAATACTAAGTCCAGGCTCTTTACAAACATTAGAGAGACAGTCTCCATGGCAGGGAGCTCACAAAAGAACACTCTGCTCTGGGCACATACACTCTGAGTGGCCCAACCGCTGTCAAGTCTTGCAAAGTACTTATCCACATAGATACAAATGCTTCTGATTACAGTTCTACTGAACTAATTTTAAACCACTCAAACACTCTGCATTTAAAAGCACAGAAGTTTTGGGCTGACAACAGTCCCAACTTCCCAACAGCTCTGCAGATGTGGCTATTTCAGGAGTCACTGGTGACAGAATGGCTTTAGCATGAGGTGCTGGGACCTTTACAGATGGGAAGGGATAAGGGGCCTTCTTACAACACAAGATGTGTCATTCATATCAAAACCCTTAGCCAAATACCAAGTCACTCTCCATCCCAGTCTGGCTGGATAATGTACACCAGAAACAAACAATCCATACAGAAAAAGGTTTCTAGTTTCCCATGTAGGAATGATATAGTCAAAAGCATCAGACTCCCTGTATGCTGGGATGAGGGTTCCCCTCCTGATGCGCTGCTGCCCTTGTTGGTGGAGGTGCCCAGTCATGGCCACCAGAACAGATGCAGGCTGTAATCAGCACAAAACAGCAGCACTGCCACACAAAGGCAGCCACATCTGCCTGAGTAGGGGAAGGGCCTTCCACATCTAATAACCTATGGCTACGCTGGCAGGAGTTTTTTCACTCCAAAAAGCGGCACAACCTTGATTGTTGGTGGTGACTAAGTCCTTGTGCTGGTTTCAGCTGGGGCAGAGTTAATTTTCTTCACACTGGCTTGTAGGGAGCTGTATTTGGATTTGTGCTGAACACAGGGTTGATAATATAGAGATGTTTTGTTACTGCTTAGCAGGGCTTACACAGAGACAAGGCCTTCTCTGCTTTTCATATGGCCATGCTGGAAAGGAAGTTGGGGATTCATGGGACATTGGGAGGGGACACAGCCAGGACAGCTGCCTCCAACTGACCACAGGGATATCCCACACCACATGGTGTCATGCTCAGCATACAAACCTGGGGAAGAAGGGGGAAGGGGGGGATGTTTAGAGTGACAGTGTTTGTCTTCCCAAGTCACTGTTACCATGTGGTGGAGGCCTGGCTGTCCTGGAGATGGCTGAACACGGGCCTGCCCATGGGAGCTGCTGGATGAATGCCTTGTTTGGCTTTGTTTGTGCGCACAGCTTTTCCTTTACAAATTAAACTGTCTGTATCCCAACCCCTGAATTCTGTATCTTCTACCCTGATCCTGCTGGTGGGGCAGTGAGCAAGTGGCTGTCTGGGGTTTGGCTGCTGACTGGGGTTAAACCACAACAGCCCCTAATAGGACAAATGGTTCTCACACAATTACAGGACAAGGAATACATAATAAAAAATTACCAAATTCACCTGAAAATACTACATATTAATGCCGTAGGTCTCTTTGACTTTTAAAAGTTTTATTGTGTTACGGAAGCCAGACTTTTATTTTTAAATTCTTAAGATAAATGCTCTGGTGTATTCTCCTTTCCACAGGTAGCTGCTTACCCTAACCCATGAACAACTTGAGCTGAAAGGAAAGCCATACTGACAGAATTATTACTTTTTTCCTTATTTAGTATTCTCCCTATTAGTCTCCTTGCTGAAAAACCGCTCTGAACTTCAATCTTATTAGAGAAAACAAGGAAATCAGTATTCTGTAATAGGTTTGTGTGAATCCAAACATTTTGTTTTTCCAATTATAGAAAGAGGGAGTGCAGCAATAAATAAATAAAACAGGCACTATGGTGGGGATTGCCTGTCACAGCTAACAAGGATTAGGAGACACACTCAAAGCACAGCTGCCTCAGAACAACATTGCTACTGATCTGCATGGTTTGGGAAGGCGAGGAATGGCCAGAAGGGAAACTTTGATGCATGTTAAAAGTCCCAATCCTGATATTAAACTCTTCTTGGATTATTTTTAAGGTTTCCTTTTAATACCAGAAATAATGCTAGTGTCTGAAATTATGTTCCCATGCACTCTAAACAACAGCCCTCACATTTTAAAAGAATTCTGAATCCCAGGACCACTGGCCTCCCCTGGGGTTATCAACATACCACAGAAAACTCATCACATTCTTCTAAAAATCATTTTTCTTCCAATACAGACAGGGAGTTGAAAGCAAAAATACCATGGACTGGCAATAAAAATGACAAAGAGCAGATTGTGAGGCCCTACAAATGAGTGCACTCATCTAACCAATTTTAACTCAAGCCCATACAGTCATCTCACTGAGTCTGTGAGGTGGGAGGTCTTACAGAAAATGAATGAGATTGTAGATATTATTTCATGACCTGCTTAAAAGAGTATAACCTAAATGCTGCTAAAAGGTTAGGCTCAGTATTCCCACTACCTCCAGTTCTCAAAGAAATATTCATTCTGTGTAAGCAGAGACCAGAGCGCACTTTCATGTCTTCTGTGGTAGGCCCTAAACACATGTAACGCCCAAGGACTAGCATCTCCTGTTAGCACTGTCCTTTTCTTCTAAGGAGGCTTTTCTGTAAGAGCTCACAGAACACATCCTCCTTCCCCCTTCCTAGCTCCTTAAGTATCTTGTGGTTATACTGAATTAATATTTCATTGGTGAGCTAACCAAAATCAATTAGCCATAACTTTGATTAGTAATCAAAAAATAATTTGTCTTCTTAAGTCAAGAAGAAAGAAGTCACTCTCCCTATGAATTAAAAGATAGATTACAAAAATTATGATTGCTTTTCTTGACAATAAGGACATATCAGGCTTTATTGAGAGGAGTATAAGCAGCTTCTGAAGTTGTAAATTAATCTCATTCAGAAAAAATATTGTACATCATTGCATATACTGGAAAACAGGTTGTCTGTCAGAGCACTGCCAGCATACAAATATACTGTGGCTTAGGATGAAATTATTCAATGAGGAAGTAGATTAAAGGAGCCAAAACGCCTCAGAGGCAGGAAAATTAATTCAGTGGCATTTCAATCCAAGTATCTTTCCAGAAGTTGAATGGAAAGACCTAGTGGACAAATAAGCTCCCCACCATGACCATCTAGAAGGTGGACACCACAAACCCTGTCCCTTCCATTGAGATAGTTTCAGTAATGAAACAAATTAAACTAAATGCCTTTATGCCCAAGGAAACACTTGTCTTTATGGGCAGGGTGGTGGGATTGCTTTGGTTCTGGAGAAAAGCCAGTTAGCATTTTAACCTTACTGGAAGAACTATGGGATCACATGGAAAAACTTTTCATTCCATTTCACATAAAGCATCAGGAATAGAGAAAAAGTGACAAGAAGATAGCAGTTTGCACATTTAGCTGCAAGAATGTGTGTGCACCAGTTCAAGACTCACCAGGGAAGACAAAACCAAATCAAACAAAGAAATCCAACCTTTGTTAAAACATCTTACTCATGTTAGTACTTCGAGTAACAACTGGAGAAAAAACCTGCTTTTAACTGACATTTTCAATAAAAAGCATTATACCTCTATATAAGAGTATCAAAACAAGCATTCATACTGAATCAACTCTACATATTACATTTGCATTCCTAAGTTGCAGCTGCAGTGTGAGCAATGCGACCACCTAACATATAAATAAAATGAAGGAAAAATTAGTTTCAGATAAATATAAAAGAAAGTATTTCATTGATTTTACCATTGTCACGGTCATGTTTTAAGAAACAGAGCAAGCCAATAAAAATTATAATCTCTTCAACTATTCTGTCCTTCCCAGAAGGTTTAATCCTTCTCTCTGCTTGGACAAGAAATTAAAATAATGCACTAGAAGGGCTCCAAACTGATCAAAGAAAGACAAGAATATTTAATTTCTTTTTATTGTTGGATTTTTAAGGTTGCGTTTCTGGGCACACCACAGATTAAGAAGAGGAATACATAAAAACACAAATTACATTTTATTTTCCAGTACTACTCTTTACCACTTACCTATATCTCATCCACTTAAGAGGAAAGTTTACAGGGAGAGAAAGGTAAATAAAACCCACCAGCAAAAACAACAGAACAAATTAATGATTTGTATGTGTTTTACACAGCATTGCAGTTGATTTGACTATGGGTTTTTCTGTTCAATATTGTGATGTCATGCTCACTCCTCAGTAGAATTCCTCCAGGTTACCAATTGCTGGTATTATCTTCATTGAAAATGGTATTTGAACTGTCCACTTTCCCTCATTTTTTTCCTTATAAAACCCCCATTACATGTGCCTGATACTCTGACCTGTAAAACTGGCCATAATCACTCCCTGAAAATTCTTGCTAAGTTTATTTCATGAGATTAACTCATTTTCTACAGCTACTGACTGTGCACATTATGAAACCTGAACAGTATAATATGGATGCTTCTGAATATAAATATAATAAAAAGAATACTGTGTTTTGCTCTAGCTTAATTTTACTTCCGGTGCTTCATAAAAGCTATTTGGAAAGATGAAGTCTCCTGGGGCTTTCTTCCCCTGCTTAGTCAGAAATACATCTGAAAATGTATCAAAAATCCTTGTTCTCTCTTCAGTGCTTTAGACAGTATTAACACTATCTTCCCCAGAAGAAAATCCATTACTTCTGCTACTCTTAGTAATGAAATCTCTTTCATTGTCAGGGTGAAAAGTGTAGCGCAAAGACAAGAAGATGAAATAAGCAAGTGGTCTTGATGCCGAGATTCATTCATATGACATGGGAAATGCTGTCCTTCTCATAGTGCTCTTGCAAATCTAATGGAGACAAAAGACAGAGAGGTTCCTTGCAGAACATCCTGACAGAAGGTAAAGGCATCCTGCAATGCTGTTTCAAGCAGACCACAGAAAATATATTCATAAGACTGAAAAAGAAGTAAAGCAGTGGACCAAAGCTGTTTCAGGCTACTTTAAAACCTAAAAGCTACCAGGCATTCTGAATACTTAAATCTTTTAAATAACACCTGTTTTTCTAAGTCATTGCTTGGCAATCCTGAGGCTATAAATCTGTTCCTTGCCTCTATGGTAAGGCCTATCTATGTTAAGCTTATTACTTTGGAAAAGGGCTGTAGTTTTCTGAAACAGCTGGCAGAAGAGCAGATGTGAGTTATCTGGATGTTATCAGCATCTTCCCTTTCAGAATACTCCTTAGTATCATACTTTCAGAGTACATTTAATTTAGACAATTAACTACAAGGCAACTGGAGTTTCTTTGTAGTCATAAGTTGCAAATAATGAATATTTCAGAAGTTAAAGAGAAAGAGAACACATAATTTAGTCTATCTGAAACCTGTGTAAATTGATGTGCTCCCTACCCTGCCATCATGAGACCCTCTCTGGTGGATCCACACCCAGCTCTGGTGGATCTTAGAGGCAAATAAGCAAAAATCTGTCAATCAGAGACAATATCTATCTTAAAACATATCCATTTGTCTTTATCCTTAACCTTTTGCAATCACTTCTAAAGAGCATTATGCAGACATTTACAGCAATATCCTATTCTATGACTACATCTGACAGCACAGGTTCACATACGTCCCACATTTTATTTACTTCCCTGTTTTAGTGGTTTTGCAGGGCCTTGGGCTTACAAGCTGAAATAGTGACATTACAAACCTATTTGCGCCTCTTGGGTATAAAACTTCACTGAAAGTATGTCTTACTATAGGGCTTCTACTGTTCTGTGAAGGAACAAAAGCAAAAAAGAATACTCCCCTCCAATCCCCAACCTGACCACATTCTTATTTTAAAAAAATACATTTTTCCACATGGTCTTTCCAGTGGGAAAATTTCTGTGATTAGGAGAAACCAGAGGAAGACCCCAGGCACTGATATGGCCACTCTCACCACTCTAGTGATGAGATGAAAAGATTAATCAGGTTTAAAAGAGAAAAAAAAAACAACCTTGAATGCCATACTTTAAAAGATTCCATTCTGACATGATCCATGCCAAGATCTTATCTTCTCATCATGTCAGAAGTTGTTTCCCAAAAGTGAATCAACTTACGTATTTTTAATCAATCAACATTAAGATAAAAAAATCTTACTCCTAATACAAGCATGGTCAACAACAGATATGCCTTCTCTGCATCATCAAATTTTTGTTTGACATGATTTTTAGGTACATTATTCCCTGTGCATCCCTATACTGGTCAGGTTATACACCTTTTGCCTGCCCCCCAAGTATCTCTAAGTACTGCTTCAGCCTTTTAGCACTCATTCTCTTTCCTGACGCTGTCTTTAAGGTCTGTCTTGATACTAATACTTCATTCAGATCACTCCTCTATTGCACGGATGTTACCCAATGCACATGGACTAGCCTGTCTCAGATTTTGTACTACTGAGCTTTGGTGTGTTGCTTAGGTCAGTTCAGGGCCTGTCCACATTGATGTCTGCTTCTCTCAAAAAAGTGGCACCTTTTTATTCACTGTTTCACACACAGTATCAAATCTGAAATCACCCAATCATTTTCAAATTGTTTAATATTGACAAAATTGACAAGGCTACAATTATCTTGACTGATTCCAGCATACCAGACTGTAACACACTGAAGCTCTCATGAGCTGAACTATGGTAAGAATAAATGCAAAATGCATTTACTTCCAGGAGATATTCACATGCTCATAAAAATAATAATTTGATGATATAATAATAAATATTCATATATTCAGAAGAGTAATACTGCTCCACTGAAACCTTTATTTTCCCTCATGAAGGCACATGGTAAACAATTCCCATTAAAAGAACAGAAAAAATGTAAACAATATATATTAGTAATACTGTCTTTCATGTGGAAAACTTGACCAGAAATCCTTCTCATGACAGTCTCAGAAAGATGGTTGAGATAACTACAGTATACTTGTTTCAAGATCTCTCAGTATGCAAGTCCCTTCTAACTTAGATGCAGCAGTATTATGAATAAAATCAAACATGCTGAGACGAATGTCATACATCCTTTCACCAGCCATTCCTGAGAGACGTTAAATGCAAAATTTAGGCATCCTAAATATTTTTCTCTATAATGGAGGGTGAATGATTAAGCACAGTGAGCTCTGGTCTCTAGAGTTTGAGGGGTGACCATCCACTGTCATCAGCTGTGCTTTTAATGGATGCCACTGTCTCTTGAAATTACGTAAGGGTTATTTTCAGTGAATTATACTAACAGAATTATTATTAACAGTCATAACACATTCTTCCCAACAAGATAGCTAGTTGCAATTTTTCAATTTGAAAATAGCTGACCAATTAAAGAGTTATCCAATTTGAGTGATTCATACCATAATCCTGGGAATTTCACCCAGATATTTAACGCATGTTGCCAAGGCTTGCTGTGCTCACAAGTTCACAAACTGAGACTGCTTTGTGTGCTGATTCATGTATTCCTGCCAAGGTGATGCCATAACAGTTACATGTGGCTGCAATTCAGGGCTCCCAAAACACTGACTACAGCGATGAGGTTATAAACTCCTTACCTCTATTTCAGTGGCTCTATCCGTGCAGGAAATCCCACTCCCCTCCCCAAATCCTACATTGAAATAGATCATAACTCAGAACTCCTCATTTAAACTCAAGTATCAGGGATTTTTTTTGTTAAACTTCAACATTAAAACTTTTTTTTGGTGCACCCTCCTCCTGCAATATAGTCACAAGGACATTTATTAACTGTCAGCTGAATACCAATGTAGAACAGATAGTACCCTAAGTAGACAGGTAATGTGCAAATCTGGATCACCTTTTATCATAACCATGAGGAACAAGTTGCTGTAATTCATGTTATGTCATAGATTTCTTTTCCTGGTTCTCTATAGAAACAAAGAGGTCTGTGTAAGATTTCTCTCCACTTTCACTTTTGCGAAGAACAGGTTAACCAAGAAAGCCACTTATGACATGTACGTAAAATAGCCTCACAATGACTTTGCTTGAAGGCTTACCAAGAATGACAGAAAGCTGATATTGATCAAGAAAATTCTTATTTTAAAACATAATCCTATTTTTAAAACTGCAAGAGATTAAATAGAATTTTTTTAAGCAAAAGCTAAATGCAATAAATTGCTTAAGTTTCTCTGTAGTTCTAGTTAGGCTGTTCAATTACAAGAGTTTTAAAAGTATATAGGAGCATTCTACCGGTTCACAAGGACAGACCTGGGGGAGTGCAGAAAAATTATGGAGGTGTAGCAATGAGACAGATGATCCTCAGAACAGGGATTTCACACTCAGCAATATCTGCCTTGAGCTTTCTGAACTTTCAGTTTAAACACACCATGAAACAAGAGGCCTAATTCCCTGTTGCCTTGTAGTCATTTAGCCATGATCAAACTTGAGAGAGGGGAAAAAACCTGCACAGTGATTTGGCAATTCTATGTACTAACTACTACAAAGAAGTAAATATAACTGTCAAGGGCAGTATAGAGAAGGTTCTGCACACAGATTTTTACCCACCTCTCAATAAACATTAGACTGAAGCACAAGTCACATATAATCAACTCGTAGCATAGTAAGTTTATTACAGTGTAAGTTTTGTCACTATTTCAAAGATATGGGGGAAAACTGAAAGAGTTTTAAATATTTTAAATAAAATTGTTATTTTGTACATTCTATGGTCTCCTGTTTTTAGAGTAAGATTTCTTATCATTTTAATGAGACAAAAACGTGGCACAAGAGTGGAACAAGAGGATACCTTAATGTACCCTTTTACTTTGCTTTAAACTTCTATTGGACAAGGAGCCTTAGCCTGAAAGTAAAAAATTACACTAAAGAAAGAAAAAACAAGCGTAAATCAAAGAAAACCAAGCACAGCATGCCATAGCTGACTGAACACTTACTCCTGCCCAGCTGCTTATGCAAGAGAATCTGAAGTTAGTCAAGTAATTTAGAGTAACAATGAAAAACAGGTGCCGCTTATGTGTGCGTATTTTTATTATCTACAGCATAGTCCACCCAAAAATATGTCCCTAAGGACACCAAGTAATTTGGGGAGAGGCTGCAGAACATGTTCTGCCCCTGCATGTGTCCTCCTGGCTGGTGTCCTTGGAAAAGGAGTTCTGGAGGCTAGCTTGGCTGTGCTGAGCAGCACATGCCTGCTCGCTGGCTCAGCAGCCCAGAGAACCCTGAATTCAGCTGTGTTTGTCCACAGTGGTGAGGTGGGTAAATGCCCAAAGGCAGCATCTATTGACCACAGTCTTCACCTGTTAACATGCAATTGTGACTGAGATGTGGACTGGGACAGGAGGGAAGAACAAAGACAGAATAACAGCCCTGGAACACAGCAGATGAAAACAGAGTGAAAGGGAGTGGAAGATCTTCAAAAATCCTTCTAACTTTTTACCTGTATAACTTACACTCCGTACTGTGGTTCACAATGTAACTGTTTAAAAGCAATTCTGTTTATTATCAGGAATGCCAGCTGCATTGGAACATGGTATCTTTAGATGGTCTGAATTATATGAATTGACATAGTACTTTATTAACCACTTGACCTATGACTTGCCAATTGTACTTTTTCTCCAAATCCTTCCTAGGTACTTAGGAACCAACAATTTTTTACTGGAAGGTGCTTTGTTTCCTGCCAAAGAGCACTGAAACAAAAGCTGTTGCCAGCAGCCTTAGCCAGTGCTAAGCAGTGTAAGGTGAGCACACACAGCACAGTCAGAGGTACGGCAGAAAGCATACCTTACCTCCATGCCTCACTAAATAATACATTGGCAACGCAAGCACACGAGAGATTTGGTGTCTCCTAACTACTGTCAGACGTGTGCCTATGAAGCCTCATTTTCATTAGTCAACTGAGACCAATGAATTAGAGAATGTTTAAAATTGTCTTTCTTTAAATACACTCGAAATGAGTGCAGCAGAATCACAACTTCAAAACTCGACTGAGAAGAACACAGCGGTAAGAAACGCAGTGCATATATGCAATTGTGCTTTTTTTGTTTGGTTTTTTTTTGTTTTGCTTTTGTAGACTAGGCTGTCTAGTGGGTGGCCTGATACTGCTCACGTAATAAATGAAAATGGTGGGATAAAAGGAAAAATAATAAGCATGTCTTTCCTCAATGCCATGAATATGAATTATGCACTTTCTAGTCCTTGCTTATTAGATGATAAAGTGTGATGATTTTGCTGGTAAGAGATGAGAAATTAATGTTTCAGCGTGATTTGCCTTAAAACACTGGAACCTTGTTACACTAGCTAGAATAGCATCTGTCATCTGTCATAATTCAAAGCTGAAACGACATTTAAAGTTTTATTATTTACCTATGCATATTTGTATCAGAATAAAGGTTGACATGTTAAATGATAGCCCAAATAAAGTACTTTCTCAAAATATGACTAGGAATTTGGAAGTGCTTTACATTTTATAGTAATGAAGAACTGTTTTAGTTCTTCATAAACTTAGTCTGAGTTGCTTTTGTTAAGAAGTATCTGAAATGTAAATGAAGAAAGGTTACAGATACTGGAGGCTCTGCTTACCTGCAGAAGAAACTGCAAGCTTTTCAAGCAATGGTGTCAGAAACATATGCCCAGCTATTGTGTGCACATATAAAGAGTCCTAAGTAGAAGACAGATTATTTAGTGATGTGGCCAACAAATATAGCAGTCGGGCTATAGGATTACTGTCAATCCCTTCCATCTGAACAATTTTATTCTACTCTCAAATAGATTTAGTGGAGAATTTAGGCAGATATTGATCTCCCCTCTTTCACCCCTCTGCACCCCTTCTCAGAATTGCCATAAAGTATGGGGTCAGCGGCTTGTTGATCTGTAGCTTCCTCTGGATCCTGGGGGTTGTTCTTCAGTGGTCTGGGAAAAACATAGGGTTGAATGATACACAGTCTTCATTTGCAATGTGCTGTTCTTTCATAATTTATGTCAAGATGTCCTATGGAGCCTCAAGCCAGGGATTCCTGACAGTGAGATTAATAGGAATCAGGGTGAAATAGAAGGGGAGGTCTCGGATCCAAGAGCTGGATAAAGTAGTATGGCAGATCGCAAAAGGCTCTGTTCTCAAAATATTTTACAGGTTTTTGGTGTGAGGGTCTTTTTTGTGTTGTGGTTTATTTTCTTAGGGTACGGTTTTTGTGGGGTTTTGTTTTTTGTTTGGTTTTTTTCATGTGGGTTTTTTGGGGGAGGGAGGGGTGGGGTTGGTTTTTTTGAGTTGTTTTTGTTTTAATTGAGAAAGAAATCCAGCTCAATATGCAGTGGAAAATGCCAGTTATTTGCCAACAGGCTGTTTTCTAAAGTTAGGAGAGGACTTGCCAGTACAATATGCATGATGGTACCATCCCATGGGGATACAAGGAACACTACTTACAAATAATTCTAAAAGTAAACTGCATCAGTTTCCTGTTTTTATAATTTCTATTTACTCCTTTGCTACTGAACAAATGGAAGAGTTTATATGTAAGAAACACTTAAGATAGCAAAAATATGATGAAAACGGAGATAGCCATTTTGCCAAAGGAACGCAGAGCAGAACTTGTACCATTCTCCTCAACAACTTTCCTGGAATGCGTATGCCCACCTACTAATGGAATACACAGTCTGTGAACAAGAGAGGAGGGCATGTCCCATTGACAGTGCAAGAAAAACAAGACCAATTTAATATCTTACTGTAAAGACAGATTTATCAACAACTTCTTGATTTTAAAAAAATCCTGACACTTACTAGATCCCTGCAATTCATGAGTCCACACAATCTACAGCCTTCCTAGAGCTGTTTGTTCAAGAAAAGTATACATTTATCATATTTATAATGTGAAATGAAGAATTACAGTATGTCTCTTATTAAATTAAGGGAAGAGAGATACAAAAGACCCCAGAGAAGAAACATGCAGGAAAGAAAACCTACAATTTGTTGCAATGTTTGAATCCTGTACCGTCACTGGCCTCATAAAACAAACACATTAACGCGAAAGGTTTACAGCTAGCATTTACAAAGACCTACTTGTGAAGGTTATATAGCATTTTAGGTACTTTCTTCACAAAAATTCCATCATCCATTTCTGCCAGAATGACTGCTCACTAACTAACATAAGTTTTTCATACTGTAATCTTCATTTTTCCACTTTCTGCCACTGAAGGATAATTGAGTCTCCAAACCAAGGAAAATAAGACAATGCTCCCTGAAAACTTTTAACCTGACTGAAACCTTTATCCTATCAAATTGATATTTTTTTTAAGTATGTTGCTCATTTTTATGGGCTCTTACCTGTTACGAGCAGGTGCGACAGGACTGAAAACATGACAGTAACAGACTAAGTTCTGCCTTGCCACCAGTCCCATTCATGGGTGGGCTCCCATTATGCATCTCCTGGGAAGAGGAAAATCACAGACCCATAGATCCAAATTGGCCTGCAATTCAGCTAATTGGATAGTGTACTAAGTCTGTTGTCACTATGAGATAGTAAATCAAGATATGTTTGGGGGAGAAATAAATAGACCACAGGATAAATATAGACATCTGAGCGCCAAAAATACCAGACACAAAAGAAAAAACCTCTGATACTTGATAAAAGAAACAGTATCTGTTCTCCCTGTCACATAAATAAGAGAATTTTACAGATGGACAGTAAAAGTTAAAAACTACAACCAGCAGAACCATTAAGAAGTTATAATAATGATTAGGTCAAAGCCAAAATCTGTGCTTTTCTCATTTCCGCTATTTTCTTCCTATATTTTCAGAAAGGATAAGGCACTAAAAGCTCAGAAAACAATTAAAATAAATTACAATACTAGATATCAAACAGTCCTTAAATATTTTACTTGAAATAATTACTGTTAGTATTCTACAGTGGTTGAAACTACTATGAACACGTAAGGAAACAAATTAGGTCAGAGACACCAGTAATAAAAATTGTGAAAACCTCAAATGACCTCTACAACCCACCCAAACCTGGTTTGGGTTTTTTGTTTTGGTTCTCTCCTCTTTCCCAAGTTTAAGAGCTACACTTTCATTAAAATACATATTTAGAAAGCGACTAAAAGTCAAGTTTGGGCCTACATTCATATTTATTCCTGACATAAAATCAGATTTTACAATGAAATCTCTTGTTTGGATTAGGAATCCAATTTTATAAACTACTGAATTTCCACACAATTTCCCTTCATTCAACGCATGCACATGAACAAGTTTTATATACTCATTTTATCCACTGTCTATCAGCCATAGGTCCCACACTAGACAAGAGTAAAAGAAGCTACCACAATTACTTAACAGTATTTTAAGAGCTGCAAGGGAGAAGCAGGTGCACTCCAGACTATTTTTCAGAGACAGCATAGCACATGGCCTGAAAATTACTGAAACCAAAAAAATGACCCACCAGCAATGAAGCAAAATATAGGAGAATGTGGGCCTTGCATAAGCACTCTCAAGCAAATTAGGAAAAGCCTGCTCCACAGTCTAAAGTCAATCCTTAGATGCAGCATAAATCAGGAGCATTTGTAACCTACAGCTGTGAGTTAGGGTGAACATTCTTGTAACTGCAGAATTCAACAGCTGTTCTTCATTTTGGGCCAGAAGCCAGACCCATTTAGGATCTCTGATGGAAGAAGTACATATGGTAGGAGAAGGAAGGATATCACTCTTCTGCTTGCAGGAAGGGTTTGGGAGACAGCTTGTATCAGTTAAGGAAAACTAGCAGGGATGTTAACCACAATCACAATGTACTTCTGCCAAACAACTAAAGGAGAAAAAAGTCTTGGGCCAACTTCTGGCTATACAGGTGAAAACTGTGAGTGAAGAAACTCCTTTCCATACTGTTCAAGAAAGGTGGACCTTGAAGTCTTCTCTTAAAATTATTCTTGGAATACATCAAATACCCAGCACTCCTCATGTGTTTTTAACTCTTTAGCAAAATACTACAGACCACATTGATTCTGATTAAAAAATTACTTTAAACCCCCAAAGTCCAACTCCCAACAATGCAGATTAAATTAAACTCTATCAAACATAAGCATATTAAAGGACTACTGCGCACATACAAGAATTCCTTTCCAAAAGAAAGGAAGTAATGAACTGAGATTTTAGTTACTAGTTGGGCCACAGTTCTTGTTAACATTTCTTTCTCATTACCATTTTAAGTTCACATTCTTTTTACTTAAATCTCCTTTAGAATGAGATGGGAAAACTTACATTTGAGTATTTGCTACATGGCAGAAAACATCAAAATGAAGCCTGTTGGGAGCTGATTTCAGGAAAAGGAGAGCAGAATTCATCAACCAGTACAAAATAACAGAATGGCAATTTTCCTTTCCGAGCATACAATAACAAAGACGGAATAAGTCTTTGTGAGCACAGTCAACTGATCAGAAAGGTTGGATATCAACACTCAGCAATTTACCTGACAAGAGCTACGGTGCAATTAGGAGACCGACCCTGGGTTGTGTTTCCAGGCTACTCAAGCAGTCTCTCAGCTAATGCAGTAGCCCTTCTGTCTCCCAGCTGCTTTAAAATGCTATGACTCAGCCCAAAACACAGACAGCTGTATCAGGTCTTAAAGAAATCACCAGTCACTTGTCACAACACCTTTAATGCAGCACACACTGATTACCAGGCATTAACCCCACTTTGTTTGGAATTCTCACTAATTGCATGCTTGCTGCTTTTCCATTCATGATAGACAGCAATTCTGCTGTCAAATTTAAGAATAAAATGTCTGAACAGCACCTTTAATTCACTCTGTAATTTACATATTCCTCTTGTATGAACACACTGAGCCCTTTCACCGATTCTACTGATCATACTGGATCTCGCATCTTTCACTGGGAAGTGGCCTCTGTCCCAGCCACCAGGCTGTGTTGGGACACAGTGTTGCCTGTCCTGCAACCACAAGGGCTCCTGAGCCGCTCTGCACTGGCCTCTGACCCCAGGTACACGTTGCATTGGCAGGGCATGCTGGAGCTGGCAGACTTGCCCCTGCAGAAGGGTTCCGTGGAGCTCCTCAAGCAGAGATGGGAGTCTGCCAATACCGCAAGACCAGGCCCGATGCTTCAGCACTCATCACTCCCACCATCCCTGGTACCAGATAGGATTGCCCTGGAGAAGATGTCATCAGAGAGCAGGAGGACAGATGTGTTCAAGGAGGAGACCCTTGGTGTATCTCAGCTGATGGAGCACGTCCCTTTTACTGTGGAGGAGCTGCGGAGCCACTTTGAGGCACTGGGTGGTCGGAAGGTAAGTGACTGGGTGGGGCGGACACCTTGAGGGAAGGAATGGAGAGGGGCCCCAGAGCAGTTTCCCCAGCCTCACACTGCCCCTCTGCTGTGCCCTGCTGGGAATGGGAAGCACTGGCCACAACTTTCATGGATGTCCTGTGGAATGTTTGCATCAGTTTGTTAACAGTGGTTGTTGTTATCTACTATTAGCTATAGCTTTCCTTACTGCCTAATTTTATTGGTCTGTTACATTTTAATGGTTTCTGTCCAGTGCTAATTGCCAAGCTATCAAGTGTGCAGTGTGCAGTTGTGTTTCGCTTGTGCTTTTTAGAAGAGGAAAAAGCCAAGATATTTCACAGAATAACAGAATAATCTGAGTTGGAAGGGACCCACATGGATCATCAACTCTTAAGTCAATGGCCTGAGCAGGGATCAAATACACAACCCTGGGATTATCAGCACCATGCTCAACCAACTGAGCTAATCTCAGGGTCTCATATTATGGCTGAGAGAAGAATTTCCAAAAGAAACTATTTACAAACATTCTAAAACTTTCTGAAGAATTTGCTTCTTATTTGTAGAGCAGTATTGATTCCCTTTCAATGAGAAGCTTACTGTCATTTTACCCACTGGCTTTCATTGCCATTGACATGACAGGCCTGGTCAAATTGCAACCTTCATATGGCATCATATTTTTGCCTGAGAAACATCTGTGATTTCTCTGAACTATCTGGGGAGAAACTAGACTTCTTTGAAACTTAAAAAATGCTTCATAGAAGTAAAGTATACTGAAAAGGTTAGTAATCTTAAATACGGTGACTTCATTCGGTTAGTAATCTTAAATACGGTGACTTCACCAAGCTTTACCTCTTCTGCATGAAAACTGAAATGCCCCTGCAAGGTTTGGTTCCTGATAAGAGTATTTTATCCCTTCCACATTTTAATTCCTCATTTGTTCACTTATCAGTTTGAAAAAAAACCTAAATAAAATATCCCCTTTGAATAACTTATACTTTGCTTCACAATTAAAGACATATTAATACTTGATTTCCAGTGTTCTGCTGCAGGGGACCCTGCCAGTCCATCCAGTCAAGTCATTTATCCATTTCATTTTAATGCCCAGGGTGATTTAAACATGGTTTTCTGGTCCAGAAACTGCAGTGCAGAATAATGCCTGCTAACAATTATATAATTCATACACAAAATTGAGGTACTAAAAGGTATTATAAAGCTTTTTTTATGTGAACAATAAAATAAAAATTCATGTGATTCATGAAAAATCTTTTCATTGGCTTTAAACATATAACACACAAAGTAACAGGAACCAATAAAATAAAGGTTAAAATTTTATGGGGTTATTGAGCACTTTAAAGGCCATATAAAATAGCCATACACTGCTTCTAGGTGGCATGCTCAAATGCCTTTAAGGTGGAGACCTTTTTCGTTGATCTTAGAATTTTTTTTAAGATAGCAAAATAAACTTTTCTCCCTATGAAGCAAATCATTCAGTACTGCAAACATGATCAATCTTGTAGGAGCAAATTGATTCTATTTTTAGTCTTATTGGAACAAAGAGTTTCTTATTGAGTGAGAAAGAATAAGATTTAGGACTTAAACAACACTATTCTCTTCAGAAAATTGAAGACTTTTCTTTAAACAATACTGAAGATATTTAAAGGTACCTATTAAGCATTTGATGTGTATCAAGCTAATGCTAAAGACTTTAGAGGTTAAAGTTAAGTGGTGTTTATTAATATTAATGATTGCTAAGTATTTCAGTAGTTAAATATTATACCACGAGATAAAAAAACTTGCCATGAAAACAACAGCATTTGTATTAGGATGCCTTCAGAAGGCACAGCTTGACTATAGTTCTATCATCAAGTAGTGACCGACACAAGAAGATACTTAGATCACAATATAATAAAAGGCCATGGAAAGGTTTCAGTGAACTGACTGCTTAAGATTCAATCTCCTTCAGCCATAGTATATTTCCATGGGTAGGAGGAGAGAAGAATGAGACGAAGCATTTTCCTTGGATTTTCCTAGTGGTTTCAACCAGAAGCCATTAAGAAAGTTAGAACAAAATTAGAAGCAGCAATGTGTAAGTCAAAGCCATAGAAATCATAGTGGAATCTGAAAAATTTAAACAAAATGTCTAAACAAAATGCCAGTGAACTACATCAGTTACCTTAGCACAACCGAATATTTTTACTAACTTTATACTCCAGAAAAGACTGCCAAATGTTGGAACCCTGCTTGGACTATCTCGACTAACCAGACTTTCAACACCAGGCCCATTTAATTACATTATTCCATAGGAAAACCAGATTTCATTCTGAGGCAAAGTACTGCTGGCTAAATATTCTAAAATCGCTCATTCAGGTTGCATTTTCATTGCAGTGCTGTTATTTGTATATGTACAAAATTAATAGAGAAAATCCGGTCAATTAAATCACACTAAACCATAAAGCCACTTTTAAAGAACAAGATCAATCATATAAAGAACACTCTGCTGCTTCAGAAGTGAAAGACATCATTACGGACAACTACAAATATATTTACACTTCACCCAATCCTATTTATTTGGATGAAATTAATAGTTCATATTGCAATAAATAACACAGAAAGAGTAAATGTCAGTAAATACCAAGTTCAGTAATTTTGAAGCTCAATCACTTGGCGAATTCAAATCACTTTGACTTCACCTGAGGCTATCCCAGTGGAACTTGGATGGATTTCTTTCTTAGGAGTATTAATAAGTTAATAATCAAGTCTAGTTTTGGAGCCTTTTAATTTAGGCTTATTGTATCAGGCCTGTCCGTATCTTTTCATTATTTAAACAGTTAAATGATCTCATTCTGTTAAAATTAAAAGTATTTTCCCCTTTTCTCTAGGAAAAAAATGTTTCTTAGGAAGTAACCATATATTAAAACATCAATTTCCTATACTGGTGTCTCACTTATACAAAATAACCAGTTTACTAGCACACAAAGGCATGGAAATGCTAAAGGAACGAAGGCCCATGTTTTCCGTAAAGTGATTATGTATGTTTTTCTTAAAATATGTGAAAAAAATCCCAATTGAGAAAGTAATTTCATGCTTACTTCTTAGAGAAACCTATTCAAAAAACTCATTAAAACCATTCATTTAAATAATCCGGTATATGGTCATTAAATTGTGTCCTTTGCTGAAAACATATGAAGTGCTGCCAGAAAGTAAATGAAGGCAACTAATGTTTAATGTAAAAGGTTGGACCTTCATTAAAATTGTCTAAACAAGCAACATCTTTTTTTCCCTTAGCACTCTCAGAAACATTTATATTAATTTAGCATAGCCACATAATGCGGAAAAGAATGGAAACCCCATGATAACTCTAGGTCAGTTTTGTACCCTGTTAGCACTTGCAACATTCTATTTTTGCTATGGATGAATGAAAGGGAATGGGTACACAGGATGGCCCCAAAATTCCCCTTGTTGAAAAGCTTGCAATTAAGGGGAGTACTGAATGGTCAGCCATACAGCATAGATGGAGTAGATAGAAGCACACAGATGGATTTTGGCTTCATCTCTTCCTGAACTCATCCTTTTCCTGACATATGCAATCCCACTTTTGTTTTCATCAACGTTTTCTAATATCAAAAGATTCCACAGGGAAAGACCAAATTAAAGGAATTTTAATTGCAGATCACAAAGAACAGCATTTGGTAAATATTCAGTATTTTTTTCTTTTTTTTTCCCCAGTAAGAGGAAAACTTTTTCCTGTGCTTTTAGTTTCTAAGTAAATGTATCAGCTCTTTACAGGTAACTTACAAATCATTTGAAGAAACAATCTTGATCTGACTTTAGTTATTCTTATTTAACTCATCTCTAAACTGGCCTGGCTTTTCACAATTTGGAAGACGTATTAAATTTTTGCTTTTCTAGAAAGTGTACCTGTTGTCAGACATCTCACTGCCATTTACAATATTTTACACTTATCATTACAATATCATTTAATTTTGTGCTAACTGAAGTTCTACAGATGAGCCTGTAATTTTTAAATAGAGTAAATAGAGAAGAATCTCATTCACTTCAAGAAAACTGAAATATAGAAAAGCATAAGGTTGGGTTTTTCTTTCAATATGCTAATATTGTATTATAAATCTATTTGTAGAATAGAAGTGACTGTGTTTGTTTCTACATGAAACACATGAAAGAACAATAAGGTGTATGTAAATAAATACAACCATGTTTCCTTTTGTTCTCCCTTGTTTTTTAGAAGGATTTAGAGGAGTGTGATTATAATTTTTTTTTAATTTTTCATTTTAATTTTTCAAAGTGCACTGTGAGCTGTGGTGATTGCAAGAAGAAACTAGATTTTGCAACTAGCTAACTTCATTTTCAAAAAATGGCAATTTCATTCCAAACAGAGAGGAGATTTGATATTTTCCATATTTCTTTAGAGCCTGATTTAGAAATTACCTTCTGCTAATTTCAGGGCTATAGCAGACTGACTATTCTTTGGCTCAAGACTTCAGAAGGCAGAGAAAAGCAAAGAAGCTCTGTCTTCATATGCAGATACTATCTCTTATGTGACTGTGTGTCATTAAATATGAACACCAAGAGGATGGGGAACTGAGGAATATGACATTTAGGAATTCCTAAGAAAGGCACAGGGGCGTGTGCACACACACACACATACACACAGAGTCATGAAATTATTCTTTAAAGATGTAATCACTTATAAACCATCCAAAAACTGGGTGTTGTAGAAATTAACGTTTTTAAATCTACGGGGATCAGTAAAGTTAAAACCTTTTAACTCAGAAACAAGTCATCATGTGCACTGTGTTTTGTACAGTCTGATCTTGAGGGTGAAGGCTTGAGTTTTCTAGGTCATCAAAAAAAATTACTTCTTCCCTTTCTGACACATAAGTCAGTAAATACCTCACTTTAGCCAAGTCTATTTTTGTTGTACAGTTTCCAACCTATTAACCAGCAGCATCAGAGCTTGATAACCTCTGTGGAAAACTGACCCTAGAGCACTTGGAAAGGCAGAGCTCCTTTCCACAGTCAGTGGTGAGCAAATGATGGCTGGAAAAGTATCTTTTATTTATAATACGTTCTTTTACTTCATCTCCACATTTAGTTTAAATTTAGTTTGCAATATTTTACAGACAATACATCTTATCCTAAATAATTTCTTGAGTATTTGTCAGAAAGGACAAATCTCAAAATATTTTCACTGTCATTCTGTCTGCTCTATTTGGAACATTTTACTGGCCTGTGGTAGCTTAATCAATTCTTGAAGCATGAAAGTGATGTGGAAGGATGAGAAATAAATATGTCATTACTAGCATGTCTTTGGAAACAGAACTTGCAGGAAAACATAACACTGAGTTTATTAGGAAGGAAATAAGCTTGTGACCTAAAGCCTGAGAAATCAGGCATATAGGTGCTGGTATGCAGGAGAGAGCATATCCATAAATTAAACAAGAGTCAAAGAGACATTGCTTGCAGAGTACAACATGTAATGTGTCAAATGAACATGATCAAGTTAATCAAATAAGCACCTGCACAAAAACTCACAATTAATATTTCAACAGGCTATTATATATGTAAAATAAAAAATATGTCTATTGTGTTATCTTTCCTCCAACCTGAACAGCATTTGTGAGAAGAAACCATTAAAATTCTGACAGTATCTAGTAAAAAGAGAAATGGACTCACTCTTAAGCTGTGAGGTTGAAGTGCATGGGTCCAAACCAACCATACTCAGCAGCTGCATGTTTCATTTCTTCATGAAAGCAGAACAGTTTCTGTGTTTTAAAAGTATGGCATAGAAGACTTCCCATCTTTACATGTCCAAGGCACAGGCAGTACTAGTTTATGTGTAGATGTCAACGTTGGCCATCACAGGGTAAAAGGTACAAACCACCAGCTAAATACATTTTACTACATCAGCTGTCTTAACAGAAGAGATCCTTCAGGAATCCTTTTCACTATAAAGATCTCACCTGTGTGCTTCTGTTTCTGCTCCTGTAGCTCTGTATTTTCCCTGCCGGCAGCAATTCTGCTTGCTCTGTTGTCTCTTTCAAAAACATGGAGTGATGAAGCTTCCCAGATGTTCAGTGCCTAGATTTAAAGCAACATGGCATGTCATCCTAAAGCTTAGCAATTACGAGGCATTTAGAAAACGGGAAATAAAAAATTTACAGAAAATACTACTGCTATACTTGAACACTGTTTCTTTTTCCTCTTCTGTCATGGTGTGATGGTATGTTTGTTTCAACTGTAACACTTGATTAAGAAGTTTGGAATATTAGATGTTACTCCAGATCAGGCAGTCTGTGGACTCTGTATACCCAGGGGTGTTCAAGCTCTGCATTGCATTTCTTTAAAGCTGTTTATACGAAATTCTGTCACAGTTATTAAATATCACTGCTGGACTGCAGATATGAAAATGGTCCATAGTAATACTAAATTTGAGACTCCTTAATTATACCCATTGACTCAGAAACTCCATCATTTATAGCTCATCATGAATTCCCTGCAGCTACTGCTCTTACATAATACCCTCTTTATAGGCTCATTGTTAATCTTCCATTGTTGAATATGTCTCATTTTTTCTTATTGCTCATTTTCAAACATCAGTCCAATATCTGACCAAATAAAATGCTATTTCCTAAAGAAGGGAATGCTGATAACCCACAATTTTACTAGCTTTTATAGACAGTAATATTGCGGGGAAAAAACCCTAATTTATAAACATGCAATGAATATCAGATAAAAAAGCCTTTGCTAAAGATAGTAGCTATCTAGAGCCTGTACCATTATTCTATTAAAAATAATAATTTAAAAAAGCAATGGGGTAAAACTTAATTTAGCTCACTGAGAAAAAGTTTACAAGGAATTTTAAGTTCATCAGTGCTTTGACCACCAAAATTCCCAGCATGCAATTCTCTGGTGATGTACAGAGCACATTGCATTGAAGGTGCCCTGTATAATTCCTGAATAAATGAAAAGTACTGGACACTGGAATATATTTTACTTTCTGAAATTTTGGAAGGAACATCAGAGAATGTGCCACATATTTAATTTTTCTTTTTAATTATTGTATGCTTAATAGAAAGAAATACATTTAAGCCTTGATAATGTGTCAACTCCTTGGACCTTGTACTAAGGGAAAGACTGCAGCTAGACTTAAGCCTGTGCATTTTACTTTTGGCTCTTGACTACAACAGAGGGATCTGTCTTAGTTGCTTGAACAACTAAAGGAAAACAGTTCTGTCCACTTCGAAAAGTGGTATCAGTGAAACCTGGGAACCAGCATTACAGGAAATTGTCAAATCTTAGCACCAAGGCAATATTTCAGAAGGAAACAAAGGGGAGGGCTGAGGGAAAAGTGTATCTGTAGCTAAAACAGTGCCTACCAAGAACTAGGAGTACTGGTCATTTTGTAAACCATTGCCTTCCCCACTCTGCTTTTGTTACTGCTTTGTTTTTTAGTTTCAGTTTCATACCACAACATATATCTAACAATTTACAGCTATTTAAAATAACTACAAAAATCATGAAATAGCCAATGACTGTGGAAAATGACAACAGAAAGAATGTAAATTTCTGCGACGATACAAGGTACAAAAGGGTTATGTTAGAAAACACCACTTTCACAATCATTGTTTTGTTTTGTTGAAAGGCAGAGACACACACCAAGATATTTTTAAAATGTTGAGAGATCTAAACTGATAGACCACTGTAGCTAAGTAAATTTCAGCAAGAATGTGCAAAGAAAAGCAAATATTGTCTGCGAATTTATAAGAAACAAACAAAAAGCTGGAACCCCCACATGCTCTCATGAAACCCCCAAAAAATATTTGCTTCATACTTGCATACATTCAAACAGTAGCATTGATAAAATAAAGATTACTAAATTTCCACTGTACAGGTGAAGACACAGAGATAAGAAATTACATCCCTAAATATGCCCTTTAAGATAAATACAATAAAGAAAAAAAGGATTAACTTGACACATGAATTTAATATACAGCAGTGTTCCTTTTATAACTGCAGTGCAACAAAGGCAGTAAGTTTATTTTGGGCACTTAAAAGTTTATTGCACTAAAAAATAGCAGAATTCTATAAAAAAGTGTTGGAGTGGATTTTATTTAATATAGTGGTAGAAGTTCTTCCAAATACTTTGGAATTATATGAACAGAATGCACCAGTTATCATATTTGATTCAAATGTTCAGTATATATTTGTACATTTTAAAAGGCAGGAGCAGATAAAAGAGGAAAGCCACTATGTTTAATTTTCACTGTGTTTCAAACGTCAATTTGTGCCTCCTATGTGGAGAGTCTTTTATGCTGCCCCAGGCCATGATTTTGGAAAAAACCCTCTGATATTATTCCTGATTATTAATCGCACTGGTTTCTAAACAGTGTCCATGACTTGAACCAAGCCTGGAAATTGTAGTCTGTTCATGTTGTTCAGAAAGATGTGCTCTGTGTACTCTCTGTAGTATTTTTTGCTGTTCTTTCTAATATATTTCATATTAAACACAGCTGTCTCAGATCCAGACTGCTAGTTAGCTGTATAGACTTTTAGTACACCCTTAGTATAAATTCTCTTTGACTTTTATATGATTTTATTTAAATTTTGCTTTCAAACACTGTAGTTTTACTTCTACCAGGTTGGGTTTTTTTATTTTTTTGTCTTCATAAATTTTATCTTGAATTAGCTTTTTAAAGATATTGTACCTGCCCTACTTTGAAAAATGCTACTCAATCACTACAGTATCATAATACTATAGGCTCATTCAAACTTGTTTGACTATTGTCAAATTACTTGACTGTGGCCTCAGTTTCTCTATATGCTTATAAAACCCACACATATTTTGACTGCCAAAAATACCAGTAGATATGGACCACTGCACAGGATTGGTTTAGGCAGGGAAGCTTCTGTACCTACTGTACGTCCTCCAGTTGCCTATTTAATCCATTGTCCAGCTGCTTATTTAGCACCAATCTTCATTATCATGCCGTGAGAAGTTTTATAACACTTCAAATCAATGTAATACAATTGGCTGCATAAAACTGTGTGTGACCTCAGCAAAAACTGAAACATCACATTACCCAACACTGTTTACAGCACAAGTTCAAAACATACCAGCTGCTGTGAAAAAAAAATTAACCATATCCTAGACCAAACCAGCACAGATGGCAATTCTGCAAATAGTTCTTTTGTTTCCTCAGGTTGCCACAAGCTCTTTTCAGGGCCACTGTTTCATGTGCACAGCACAGCTATTTTGTGCCCTTCCTCCAAATGGAAATAGTTTTATTTTAAAATTGTCTCCAACTGAAAAGGATACACATCTCTGGATCTGGTCTGGAGATAAAATGAATGAGCAGGTTCCAGGCAGCTACAGGGATTCTTTTTAAAGCCTCCAGAGAAATTCTGTCTTAGTGAAATGGAGCATTGCAGAGCATCAACCGAGAACCATGGCTTTGTCTCAACAGTTTCCTTACTGGCTTCAGAGAGTTTATGTAGCAGGTGTTATTAGCACTCCTCTCTAATAGTCACTTGAGGGGCTCTGTCATCAATCTTAATAATGCCATCAGCATTCCAGCAGATGGTAGACATGATTCCATGCACTCCCACTGCACCAGAATGGATTCTCACCATAATTTTAATTACAGATGAGAAATGTATCAGAAAGAGGCTTGTCTCATGCTGGTATTTTCAAAGGTTTTTTCCAGACAGGACAAGATGGTACTGTTTTATCTTTTTTTTTTTTTTTTAATATATTTCACTATGATTGAGCGACTTACAGATATTATCAACTCGCACGGCAGAAGAATTAGCCTCAAATAATTTCTGTGTACTCTCCAGCAAAGCAATCTCTTGTTTTGAATTAGATTTGAGATGCCAACTTTTTGTAGGCAATGTAAATGTTAGTAAATGTTAGGAGTCAGTTCTGCAAAGTGCAACCTGAATTGCCATTGAAACAATTATTTGAATAGCAATCCTAACTTAAAATTAAAACCCAAGTAAAATGCATTAACAGATCAAGATTTTATGTAACTTTAAAGCAACAGATTTGATTTGCAAACACTTATCCTACTGCTCCACTCATTTCCTACCTCCTCATACAATTATTGATCTGTTATTTTCCTTTCAACTTACACTTTTACCTTCTCTCTTTGGGCCTATTCCTTCTACCCCTGTTTGTCCTTTCTTACACATGCATCCTTTTAGTAGACACCACATATAAAATGAAAGTCAGGTGGTAGACAGCTTTCCTTTAGGTAGCACATGCAATGAATGCAGTTAACACACACAGGATGAGGATGAGTGCATCTTTTGAATACATTTAAAAATGTTCTTTAAAAATTATTATGTATTTTGAACATTAAGAGTAGATCTGACAACCTACTTTATATGCTCAATGCTAATTCTTCTTGCAATCCAAGGTAGTTCTATGCATGCAGAAAATGTAGTAGTGATCTGGTAAATAGTTTTCCTCTATTTAAAACTTCATGTGTTCTGGCTTACTGACTTTTAGATTAGTGAAGGACTGGATAGCAAGTGGAAAATTCACTACCTAAATGAAGCATAGCCACTCAGTAGGCCAGTGAAATTGGAATCTTTACTGTTGGCATTTCTAACTCTAATGATTGCACATTCCTTGAAATTTCGCACTCCAATGCTTTATTCTTTTCATCATGTCTACAGTATGAGATCAGAACATAAAAATAGCTTCTTGTATCACCTTTTTCTGAGAAGTACATGCAAAAATAGAATATAATATAAGAGGCAGTACATAAAATCGAACTAGTTACGTGACAGGAAGTTACTTGAGTATGGACAGACTTCAACAAATTATATGCAACAAAAAATGAAATTGTATAAATGCTTTTAACAAGGTGCTCAACAGAAGAGTTTATATCCCAGTCAAATACCTGATTCCACCAAGACCACACATATAGTTACAAAAGCTTTATATGAACTGAACGTTGCATCAATCAAGAAGAAAAAAACTGTTTTATTTTTCATTTGGCAAGTTTTGCAAGAGTTGCATGTATTAGCCTCTAATTAAGCAACTCTTGCACTATACCTCAGTGCTTTTTCAAATGTTAATTCTATCCTTATTAAGAAGGTATCTTTGACATTCGCTGTCATTAGGTTATCTGTGTCATTAGAAAAGAACGCAAATTAAATTTATCCTGATTAACTTGAGTTTATGGTAATCATAACACTTCTCAATAACTTTTTCACAGTAGGAAATACCATTTCCTGGGAATAAATCTGAGCTCTTGCCCTGCAGCTAGAGGCATCATTCAAGAAAATCATCACACCAGAGCCCCCACTAAGACAAGGATGCTCTTTGCAAAATGGGGTTAGAGCAGCTTGAGACTGAAAGTACCTTCTGCCATTGTAGCCCACATCTTAGAAAAGTCTCCATAAGAGAATTTACATGAAAATCTCTTCAGTAGTGCCATGTGAATTCCTGAAATTCATATTAAAAATGGTCCCAAAAAATGCATTATTTTTTTCAAAATTCTTATTAAAATTCATGTGTAAAATAGTAAGTTATTTAAATTTTACAGGTAATGGAATAGCTACCACGGAGATGTAAATTTGAAAAAACATCATAGAAACATGCTACAAGTTAATCAAATTCATAGAGTTAAGAAAAATGCAAACCAAATTTATATTGGTCCCGAGTTTGCAAGAACAAGAGTAAGAAACAGTAAATTCTGATGTTTTTAGCTATTAGTGGTATCTACAGAAAAAAAAAGGAATAGAAATTACAAAAAAAACCCCAAACAAATAGAAAACAAACCACACACACACAAAAATCCCACCCAAGCTAGATGAGTTTGTTCTCAACAATACCAATGGTAATTGAAAACACAGAATACTTTGAGTTCTCTATTTTGTTCCAATACTGTAGAAGCTAGAACATCATTAAAGTGATTTTCTGGTGTTCACTTGGGAAAGCACACACAGTGCTGGGGCAAGATGATCCTGAGGCTGTTCTCATTTCCACCAGGTACTGGCTGCCTGCAGTACCTGGAGGAGACAAACATGATCTAACAACATGCACAGCTGCATTTTCTTTTAATTTCTTCTCCTGGTCCCCAGCCTTCATTTCTCCTCTGCAGAGCCATTTCTGCTTCATGCATCATCCATAAGACAATAATGGTCAGCTCTTGAGTGATTTTAAACCAAAATACCACAATTAATACTGGGCTGTGATTGTAACTTATAACCAACTCTGAAAAAGGGTACAAAATTATTAGCATTTTTAAGCCATGGCCCTTCCCACACAAAATAACCCTACTCCTTTCAGCCACATGCTGTCTCCTGCTACCCCTGGCACACAAGTATGTCATTCCTCTCAGCACACCCACACTCTGGCCAAGCTCCCTCTCCTGCCTGTGCTGCAACTGTCCACCATTACTGCTGTGTATTGTAACCCAGCCTGGTCACAGAGCTTGTCTCACTGGCACTGTGCCACTGTGTCACTTCTGGCTGGGGTGTACAACCTGAGAGTATCAACAGACTAGTGAGGAAAGAGCATGGAAGTGTCATGGAGCTTCTTACACAAACCATGCATGATTTCTAAGTCTAAAAGCAGTTAGAAGTTACTTCAGTGAAATCACATACAAGGGTAGCATGAAATTTGTATACAATAATAAAGCTGTCTGCAAACAATAAAAAGAAAGAAAAGTAAATAAAAAAGAAAGTAGTAAATAAAAGAAAGTAGTCTAATGAAGCCTGTGCGTTTTGAAAACCTATGCCATTTAAGTAATTAAGGGCTTTAGCAGATAAGTGGTGCAAAACCTTCCTGGAGAGATTTATGCAGTCACCAGACCAACCACCTAGTCACTTTTTCTTTTGATACTGTACTTCTTTTTCAGAATGACAGAAATGGACACAGAATGAACTTTTCAAGTTACTCCCTTGCAAAAAAAAAAAAGTCTATTTTTGCTACTGCAGCAGTTTCAGTAATTTACATAACGTAGGAGTTGTAGATGAGATTTTAAAGCCATTGTGTCCCTCCATATTGAGTGGCACATTGCATGAAGGAAGGAGATGCACCCTAAAACACAAACTGCAACACATTAAAACCTTGGTCAGCAATAATTTGCACATTTTTCCTCGAAGGCTGAGGCCACAGGATGATTATGTGAGGCTAATGATATTGTGTAAACTATCTGTATGTCACATGGACCTGCTAAGTTCAGTTGATCAGTCACAGCAGAATTGAAAATCAAACTTCTGAAGTACAAATGCCCATGTACATCTGACTTCCAAGACATCATTTGCTGTTTTTAGATATTCTTACATAATGATAAATGAAGTTAATAAAATTTCCATCTGTCAACTTTTCTATGCACAATACGAGTTTGAAAGAGCAACCAGTGTTTAATCCACTGGCTCTCTGTACACTCCCTTTAACCCAAACCCCACATCTCCTTCCTATTAATGACTTGTAACACATATCCTGCTCTTGATGTCTCCTAACAGGAAACAGAAAGTGAGAGAAATTCACTTTCATCACCACTGAAGAGTCAACCTGGGAACCATTCTGCCATTTCTCAGGAGGAGTCCAGCGTGAAAAGAGGGAGAGCCATCTTTGAAAAGATGTCATCAGAAAATGGCCATAGCAACAGCTTTGAAGGTCAGCATTACCACATTGACCTTTTTGATGGTCACCATTATAATATTTATGAGTCTGCTCTCCCAATATTTGTATTTGTATTTATTTACAAATCACGTACCTGCACTACTCTACCAATACAACCTTAGGCAACATACACCAAAATAAAAGTTAAAGTAGGATGGATGAAAACCAAAATATTTAAAAAGTGTTTATTTACAAAAAAAAATTCTATTCCTGCACCACAAAGGGTGCAAAGTCTTGCACAGCCCCTGGGGTGCACATATTTCTCTTTGGAGACCAACGCTTGATGGTATCAAAGAGTGGCTATGTCTGTGCTTCAGTTTGTTTTAACAGAGAAAGAATATGCATGATCAAATTGATTGAAAACCACTTATTGACTTCTGAGTGTCTAGGACTTGACCTTATATAAAATAACATATTACCCAAATAAATAGTATTAAAAGACTCGTCCAGTCTCCCAATAAAATTAGTAAGACATCTACATCATATCAAACAGTTACTGATTCCACTCTTTTTTTTGGATATGAAAATGTTTAAATCCCACATTTATCTATTTCAGACTCTAGAATTTTAAAGGGAAAGGGAAATTTAAATGCACAAGACCTTTTCTAGTTAATGGTGCTAAGTTATTAAGCTCATTGCTCAAAAGACCTGCTCCTTTATCAAGTTTAACTTTCAGCCATTGGCTACCTCTTTTCCTTTTTTCCCCTACCAAACTAAAGAAACCTTTAATACCTGCTCATTTCTTCTTGGAAGGATAATTAGATATTATGACCATATCACCCCGTAACTATCTAACATTAACTAGACAGAGCTACAGTTCTCTCTGTGGCAGTAGTTTTTTTGTGCCTCTTCTCTGCATCTTCTGAAGTTTTTCAGGTATCTTTGCATTTAAGGACTATTTTGGGGGTGTTTTCCCCTTCTCCTTTTAGAGATTTCTAGTACAAAGCCTTTTTTCTTCCTCTCTGACAAGAAAACACAATGCTCCGTTCCATATCGACTCTGCCTCTGAGTCTAAATATGGCACAGCATGTTTCAGAAACATTTTTTGACCCACCAGGAATAACAAAGAATATGATTTATGCAAAAATGCACAGTCAACAATTTATACCTCTTATGCATAAAGCTTTTTCCAAAAACGTGACAGCCCCATAGGGGATAATGTTTTTCTATGTTCCTGTGAGAACCATAATATCCCATTTTGCATTCAGACAGTCTTATGAGAAGTAAATTCCCTATAGACTCATTTTAGTTTGAAACCACTGGTGAAAACTCTTAAACTTCTAATAGCTGACATCAGGCACTGAAATCTGCAACTCTGCACTTGAATAAATACTCAGGTCCTGAAAAAAATAAGATAATGCTGATCCATAGATTATTTCTCCCATCGTCATGAGATCCAAGTTTTTTATAACCAATAAACAATATATGCCAACTTGTTTTCGTTTTTCAGCAAGAATACCCTCAAACCACTAAAGTGCTATGGAAGTTTTTCCTAAATGTTTCAGTTATGCCAACATCTTATTTTCCTAGAAGAGGTATTGAGCAAAATTTACTGCAAGTTCTATGACTGAGTACCAACAACTTGTGTTGTCTGCACCGGAAAACAATGAAGGCAATGCTCATATTGCTGTTCAACCTACCATGAAAACCTGGAGAAGCCCATACTGAATAGCTATGCAGGCATAATGTTGAAAAAAAAAAGGCAAAAAACCATTCTCAAGTTCTATTATGCACAAATGATTTGTCAAGCTTCGTTTACTTTATAGAATTAATGTAACTCATGACTAATAAAAGAATTAAATTTTATGAAATAGATACTATTGTACAGGTCCCATATGACAAAGGCAAACAGATTTTGTTGGCATAGCTCAGCTTGATAAAGCTCTTTCTAGTTCATTTTAAAACATACATTTATCTCTGAAAGAATCAGATTATATTACACCTTTAAGTTCTCTTGAATGAGCAAAGCTTAGAGCAAAATGAATGAGGAAAGGGTTAGATCATATAATCTCTCATACCACTACAAAGAGTTTCCCATTATGTTATAAAACAACTAGTTTCTCAAGACAAAAATTTTCTGTTTAAAGCTTTTAAAGCTAACAGGAGAATAGTTTCTATTACCTTCACTCCCCAGGTGGTTAATAATATGTACCTATTAAAATGTTTTTTAAAGCAGTCCATGAAATTCATCGGCTCCATATCAGCAAGGAATGAAACCGTGTCTAACTTCATGCACACGAGTATTTCCATTGTATTTAATGAAACCATTTCCATGCTTATGACCATGTACAATCCAAAAATCCCTTGTTGAACCAAAATACCAAGAAAGATTTTTAACTCCTGAACATTCTTAAGAATTGAAGCAATGGCTTATAGATTTCATTCTGGTGTGTTACATAATTCAATCTGCCTTTAAAAACGATCTGACACTTTTTGGCTGTGGTGGACTATCCCTCTGTGTTGCTGAAGTGTACTTTCAATTTTTCCACAGTTTTGGTTAGCTTTAGTTTAACGCACAGACTTACTTGAAAAACAGCAGTTTTCTCTCTCTTTTGATTTCTACTTTCCCTGAAAATCTTTCTTTTACTTTCAGCTGACTTTCACTGACTATTATTATTTCTTGAACTGTACAATCCATTTGTCTATCATGATAACATGAAATATGCAAAATTACTGCATGGGATAAGCATAATAGAAGATTATCCTCATGTAAGTAAGGGTCAGGTAAAAATACTAAGAAACTAAGTTTATTTACACTGAGATCACTCTTCTATGGATGTCTGCATCTGATTTTTACTGAAGATTAGAATTACTCGCTATATTTGCTTGCTTTATCTGAACCTTGAACACTTATGCCATCTTAATAGTTTTAGAAGGAAAAGGCAGAAAGGCTGGGAGTGCCTTTTAAATCTTCCCTGTTTGGTGGGATACCCCTTCCCTGGCACTATGTTCTGTGCCAGATGAACAGTCAGTTGTTCAGAAGTCCCTTTCTTCTGTTGCATTTCTCTTATCACAAACAAGAGACATGATCACGACATACCTTTTCTCTTTGTCTGAAAGAAGGAAAAACACACTAAATTTAAGGCACTTTTTGGGATATATGGAATTCTTTGGACACAGTCAAATGAGTGAAAAAAAGCAGCAGCAGAACCTCCTAGTGCTAGTAATTCAGAGCTGCTTTTTCAGGGATCGTCTGAGCTGTTGTCTCCACACGTACTGTAGCTGAATTGCAAATACTTCTAGATAAGTCTGTAACCTCTTCACACCTTGAAACAAGGTTAAAATGCAGTTAGCAAGAGATTGTTTTCTACAAGGTTTTAGTAATACTAAACCAACTAAAACATACCCTAATGTAAGATCAGTAAACAACTGAAATCTACAATGGATTCAGAACAGACTCTGGTAAGCAAATTAATACTATAAAGTCTAAGGCTAATTAGAACATAATATATAAAATAGATTATTTGTAGTACTTAAAACGAGTTTTTAGAGTATAAAATAATGCAAATATAACACTATCAGAAAAATACTATGCTTGTTGTTTAAATTTTACATTTTTTTTCATTAAAAAAGCTTATTGTTTTTACCTAAGAAATTTCACCCACTGAAAAGTTTCATTAACTTAATTTTTTCTGTATTCTCTAAGTTTTAAATTGAAAATAAGATAAACTTGTTAAAATTTTGATTATATTCCTCTTCCTCTTTCTACTACTGCTTTTATTTCAAGATTTAGGAAAAATGTAGCTATTTTCCTCTTAGAAAATATCGTATCTGTTTGTACTTACAGTGGAGTCTCGCAAACTTGTAAGAGGACTATCTAAAGACAGCACTCCCAGGGCTGATAACACACTGCTGGATTTCCATGAGACTGTCTCCTTTAAAGAAAGAATGGCTATGTACAAGGCTGCTGTTTCCTTTGCCCATGTAAGATATCAATGGTTTCTTACCTTCCCACCTCTCCATCTGCTTTGCACAGTGACATATCCTGCATTCTTTATTTATCCAAGCTGGACCATTATGGGGATCAAAATATGATATTAATTAACAATTAACAAGCCTATTTAGCAAACTTATTGATGCATCAGTCTATCTCTGCTGAAAGAGATTTTTCATGCTATAAAGCTTTGGTCATCTGGACAATTCCCTGTAACTCATTAGAAGGACTGGGTTTTCCTTTCACTGTCACATGAGCTGCATTTATTAGAGCCAGAAGCTTATGATAGTTTAGGCCAGCAGCTTCTGCATTACTAAAATTATTACTAAATAATAAAATCAAATTCAAAAGCAACTGAAGTTTAGACCTCTTGCTGTTCAAACTAAAGAATTTGAAATTGCTGCATTTTAAAATAGTAGCTCTATGAGACAAGGTGTATGGAAAAGTATTATTTTGTAATAAAATTATTTACAATTGGCATTATATAAAAGAGTAGTTAGGAAAAAAAATTCTTAATTTTGTTTTACATCTCTCTCTGTGTGTCTATCAATAGGATTAAGTACTTTACTGTAAATTTTAAAACATTGATACCAAGTACCACATAATATATTTGGTTAACAGAATTTATAAACTAGTAAAATAGACCTCCTCACCACACATCGAATTATCAGTCAGGAATTTCTGAAAACCGTGTCCTCAGATCTCAGCCAGGAAAATCTTCCTCAGTTCTGAAGAAACACTAAGGGTTAAAAAGCATGTATTTACCATATCTTAAAATCCCAGCTACAAGTTGCAGCTCAGATCCTTTGTATAAAGGAAAGGAAGGCATTATGAGGGCTTGCTCTCATGTGAGAATGCCAATGGTCTTTGTTTACACTAAACTTCCAGCACATGGAAAGAATACCTTTTTCTCACCGTAAACTAGGCCGGAGTCATTTCTGTAAATCAAAGACCTTATCTGGCAAAAGAAGAACTACAATTCAGCTCTCACCAGATATCATCTTCATCCTTACGCAAGTACAGCTGTAGAAGGATTCCCAGTCTTACCTGCACTTTAGTCTCAGGAAAATGGTTTGCATTGTCTAAAGGGACCTTCTGGGTGCCTGGATAATCCACAAACAACATAGTGAAAACAGCCATCAGAGTCCAGGTGTTTTCCAGCCATCAAATTCCTGCCTGCTGACTCCCTTATTTCCCAACTGCCTGGTGTGTATTTGGAGCAGATTCCTGCATTTCACCTGCCTGAGAAGGTCCCAATTTCCTAGTCCAGCAACTGGAAACTTTGCTGAAGTTAGTACTCTCTCTCACAATGAAAAGAACTACATGAAGCCTGACCCAACATGTGTTGAGCACAGAGGAATGATTTCATTTATACTCAGAAACATCTTGCAATTTCTTGCTGAAATGGATGGTTCCGTGGAAAAAGTAACTTTATATTTGGTTCCATTAAAGGGAATTAATACACTTCATTAGAGGACCCATAACTGCATTTACCTGCTCAAAATATCTCCAAATGGCCGTTAAGGTGTGCCTGAAATGTTCATTCGTTAAAACAATTACTTTTCACACTCACATATTCATGTACATGTATAATCATACAGCCTTCATCACAGGGAAAAAAACCCTGGTTTTTTATGATCTGCTTACTTACTCATAGAGAGTATGCTTACTTTACTCATAGAGTAAATCTACTAAGTAGATTTACTACTTAGTAAATCTAACTTTACTTAGTAGCTTCATTACTAATGTATTCCTAATTTTGGGGTGGGCTTTTTTCCTCGTAGTGATTAATAAATTAAAATGCTGAAAGCTTTATCCAATACCACCTAAAAAGTAACACATAAGGGACAGAACTAGAACATGAAGCCCGAGAGTAAGTGCCCTCTTGTGACCCTCACTGCTGCGGTTGGGGAAGGCAGGTCATCTCACAAAGGCCTGCTTCAAGCTCTCTGGTATTCCAACAATACCCGTTGGAAACACAGAGAGGACCAGGTGGCAACTCTGAATGCCACAGAATTCAGAAGAGATGTAGAAGAGGAAACAGCAGAAGGATTTTTCTGGAAAGTGGTTGTTACTGCCAATCAAGCAGATGAGACTTACTTCCTTTGGTGCTCAAGATTCAGGTCAAGCATGAATCTTTAGGCTGTCTAAATCATCAAGTGTGGCTCTTGTGCAGTGATCTATGAAGTTGCCAAAAATGGTATTTATGATTGTCTGAGTCATTCCTGCATACTGCTGTTAACTAGTTAAAAAAAAAAAGGTCATAGAAGTATGTCTTTAGCACAAATAGAAAACAACTGGTCTTATTTTATCACTCTAGAGTTCACAGAAGACCAAGTTCTGTACTGTGCCTGGTGGCCTGGCAGCAGTGAGGAAACAATTCGAGAAAGTGCAAAGGATGTCTCCAAAAAAGACCTTTGTTCAGTACCAGCACCAGCATAGACCTCTACAGGTAACAAGAGCATTTTAATACTAACCAAGTTGGTCTGCCCTGCCAGATAACTGAGGAAAAAAAATAGGATTGCTTGCTTTACTGATGAGTTTTCATTATGACTAAGACAACATTTCTCTAATGTTCATACTCAGAGAATTTTATATTTGAGCTGTACCATGGGATTCATATACCTTTTATGCAGATGAACACTCACTACAGACTAGACTGAACTAGACTTAGATTGAGTAGATTGTTACTATAGCAGTATTTTATACTGAAACCTGCCTGCAAGACTGTGATTTATACATTATCATGTGTCATGGTGACATTTTGCATTTATTGCACTTGATGTTGTCATTCTCTTTCAAAAGGAGTTTCCTGCTTCCATTGAATTAAATCTAATAAATTTCCCTAAACAGATCAAAAATTGCACAGAAGAATCCAGACATTACATGGAAGTAGAACAAAGTAGCAGCTAAGTGTTACTTCAGATAAAAGACCTTTACATTTCATTGCTTCATTAGGCTATAGCACGAAAAATTGTTGTAGGAGATAACGATTCTGGACTATGTGAAATCTTCTGCAATAAAACACTGTACAATCTGTCCTGTGCACTCTGAAAAACAGTATATTTCTTTACCATCCTGCACTTCTTGGGAGATTTTTAAGCAATGTTGTTCTCCCAGCTTTGTAGAAAAAGACACATTAACATTTTGCCCTAAGTTTATTTTAATGTTAAATAGGTATCATCATATCTACCAGTCATCTCTCCTTTCTTATACATTAATACCTAAATCAACAATTTGCACAGACAACAAGCAAAGCTCCAATTTGTAGGGAAGAAGACACCGTTTGCTACAGGGGTATTAATGCATCTTTAAGCAAGCAGAAAAATGCTGTGGTGGGAGATACTCCCACCGGTGCATAATAATCTGTGGTAATAGGAAGTGTTATGTACATACTTTTCTGATGATGTGGCCCACTCTACCTGCCAGTTTCCTGGGTGAAGGAATACAGAATCCTGCACAGAAATTATATAACTTTTCTCTTACACAGAACCCAATAACTCCATTTCTGTGATGTGTAGATGCATTTTCCCAGGACATCTATCTCTCCACAAAGCCACTATAATGGTTCCATCTCTTCAGTCAAGATGTGGCCTCAAAGCATACTTCTCCATGTATTTTTCCTCTGTGGTTAGTAGAGGAGGCTTTCTCAAATCATCATCAGAAATAGTCACATACACTGAAAAATAAAATCACTCACACCATACAGAACCATCTTTAAATTTAGGTTAAATAACTTACTGCAAGACCATAAAATCCCATTTCTATATAACATAACTGCACTTTCATGGAAAATGGGATTATACACTTAAGTAGTTGAAAGATTATTCAAGGTCACTGAATCCATCCCAGGGCAAAACAGAGAAAACACATAGTTTGAAGACAGATGTCCAGATCTGGACAAATTCAAACTATTAATTCAAGATAAAATAAGGATGCAATTAAATTTTTAAAGAGTAGTCTAAATAGCCAAACATTCTATTATGTATTCAATTATTGTATAAGGAGTTCATGACTTTTCATTCAAAATATATCAGATACGCAATTAATAACTATTCATCTTCCTGTTTTTCTCAGGCAGCAGCCATCACTCTTAGCTCTCTACATTGTACTGGCGATTGGTTCTTTGTAATAGGTGCCATAATATCAGTAGAGCTCAATAAACTCGTGTCCAAAATGGTGAGCAGCAATAAAAACAGATTGCAGACTTGCCCTGTGTTCATAAACTCAAACAGAGTCTGACTAGAGCCCTGGTTTGTGTTCTGGCACCAGGAGCACCTTCTAGCATCAGCCACCAAGATGAGAAGAGGCCACGAGCTTTGGTGTTAGACCTGTGCAGGTGCCAGCCTGGAGTGCTTTGCTAGCCCAGCTCAGCCACCCGACTGCTCAGGCACAGCCTCAGTGTCAGAAAGGAGCCATTGCTGGCATGTGAGCTGGACCTCCAACACAGCCAAGGAGTGAAATACAGAGAAAACATGATATTCACTCAACCATATAGTACAGAGTGTCAGAACTGACATGGGCATAGCTACCCCTCCTTCACTGAGGGTCATTCCAGAGGAACTTTCTCAGATGGCTACTGTAGCAACAGCCAATTTTCTAGCAATGGCAGAGAATAAGATTGAATAATGGGACAATGTCAGTGAATGGTGAAAACCTTACATTTTTATGAAAATCTTTCATATAGTGCTCGACACCCTAACTATATACATGCAAATAAGCAAGGCTGACAAATCATAGGGATGAAGTGCAGATAAGTGAAGTTCTTATAAGAAATTTTTGCAAGACTCTCATAGTGTTGATGTGCAGTGAGACTGTGCTAAGAACATAAATAGGTAAAAAAGCATTGCTTTGAGGAAGAAATGAAGGCCCATGCCATCAGTCATTCCACTGTCATTAACTTTGTAACTGAAGACTCCACTGCTGCTTACAAGTTTGTACATACTGTCCATTTCAAACAGAAAGGATTTCCAAATTTGCCAATACATAAGCAATATTACATTAGTCAACTTCTGAGACAGTATATGTTGACCATAATGTACAGTTCAACTAAACACATTATGCATCAATTGTGAGACAGCAAAAGTCTTTCTTGTGCTTGGATGAACCTCTGAGCCATTTGATCCCCTTGAAATACATACTTAGATAGATAGATAACTGTATACATGTTTTATGCGTATATACATACAATGTAGTTTACATATTCTGAGCTGAAAAGCAATTCTATTTTTGAAAGAGAAAGTATCTTTCATTTGTCATTAGAACAGAAGGAAACTGTAAAAATATCAACCCCAAAAAAGCAAACTTGGGTCTAAATTACACAGAACAATTACTGATAATTCAAATCTTGGCACATTTGCAATAAGAATTCTATTTAAATTATTGCAGTACAGAACCACTAAAGTTGTTGTATGGGCCACTAACATAAAATGTGTGTAGCAATTACAGTTCTCTTCAGTAACAGAATCTGAATGCCTACATAAAAAAACACTCCTCTAACAAAACTCATACTGACTTACTCTCAGACTTACATGTTTATTTTTAAATAGTATTGTTTTAGGTTAGAATGACTTATTACCCAGAGACACAACAGTACACTATAGTCCCCTGTGTTAAGCCCCATACAGATATGCCTGGGAAGGCCAGCAGCCCACACAAAGCGTGACAGAAAACAAATGTAAGAGACTGGAGGATAAAGAAGTCTGAAAGAAAACTAAAAAATTGTAAGAAACCATTCATGAGTGAGCAGCATGCCAACAATCATCCAGCTGGCAATGTTATCTGAAGCATACTCACAATAGCCATAAACAAAATGTAATTGACCAATTTTATAGAATATACTACAAAGTCCATGGGATCTAAAAAACATGCCACAAACGGTAATGGGTAGACTAAATTAATCCTACCTACAGTAATCCTAAATCCAAAGGTTGACAGTTATAGAGGAAGGATGAAACACAGGTCTTCTAACTCTCCACTTGTTCAGAGTAATAAACAAGCAGCATTTAACACCCTGTTTACTGGAATTCCAATTAGCCATTTTGACTGTCACAAAAAATAAGAGATCCTCCATGTCCCTCTTCCTCCCAGCACACCCAAAGCAAGGCTGTGTAATTATATAATCAAAATCTGGCTCATAATATTTGGGCTGCATTTTAGATGGCCATAGCTATAGCATTAAATTATTATGGTCTTTTGCAATATGGCAACTACATAAGCAGTACCAAAGTTACAGCAATAAAGCACTAGTGACATTCAGATTAGATTTGCTTCCTGACTACATTAAGTCTAATTATATTTCTTTTTAATACCCCATACCATTCAAAGAATACATAATGACTATTCTGAACATATTTCATGTCTCATGAATGAGCTTTTCCAGTAATGAGAGCTTGAATTACATATCTAAAACATGCACATTAGAACAGAAAAGCATATCTTAAATGAAAAAAGCATATATATCCATAAATATATTAAAAAGCACATCCATATAGAATGAAAAGGCATATTAGACATACACCTACACAGTCATTAAACAGAGAGTAGATGGAAGAATTTGCACTTCATTCTTTTTGAACTGCCTCTTTTCAACCAGGTATGTGGTTACCTCTACATCTCCTCATATGTTGTGCAGCTCCCTCACAACTGTTATGTACACAGAACCTGCAAGTGTAAAACAGGACATCCTGTAAAAGCAGGGCACACTGTGACCTGATCTCCTCAAGCTTCAATGCACTCTGACAGTTCAGACAGGATTGATTTTGATCCTAGTAATGCACTAAATCATTTACTGGTCCAGCAATAAGAAAATTTATTCTACTTTTGATTGTACAACTTTAATTCATCTTATAGCTGAAACAGGATTTGGCAGCACAGAGATGGAAAAGAATTCCTAAAGCCCATGGAGGGGATACTCATTGTTTCTCTGCCATAGATCTAAGAACCCTTGCTGCCTGCTGCATGGCAGAAATTACAGGCCAGGCACTAGATGATCCCTATATTAATTCAGCAGAAATATTAATGGAGATGCAAGCAGTGTAAGCATTCCTGAGTTTGAAGGTGGAATAAATACATGCTTTGTCATGGCATGACTAACAGAAAGAACTAATTTCTTGCCCCACAATTACGGAATTTCAAGTAGTAGTCAGGACTTGAGATGCAGGAAGCATACGGCTCTATGTTGCACTAGATGTACAGCAGCAATCTCAGAAACATAGTACGGCTTCCACTGAACACTTTGGAAGCTCTTTCTGGAGGGACCAGAAGCTCCTTTTATTTGAAAGCTTATTATCAGTAGAAACTAATAGACAAGCTTCCTTCTAACAAAGGAAGAAGAAAATACAATTTGACATGAGTGAAATTATTTGTTAGATGGCTGTGGGCATGGGAGAAGAAGCACAGGACTGCTGCCTTAATAATATCAATCTTTCAGATTTATTTCTTCTAATCACTAAGTCTCAAAGTACCCCATGGATTCTGGTAATGATGTAACAGAAGTTCCATGGCAGGCTCCAAATAAGAAAACAAATCACAGTCAGAATCTGGAGCCAAACCAAACACAGACTCAGAAATCAGCTTACATGGACATCTTGGACAGTGTTTTAAAATCCTGAAGATACACTCTGTTTATTACACTGCAGTTGTCAGGCTTGTAGTGCAGTGCTATCCTGTGTATTTTATAGGATCTTTTGGTTACTCTATGGGTCGTATTTTCCACAACTGCAATTCGGCATGATTTCTGCATTGGAAGAACTTTATAGAGCATATGCAGGGAGTCACCACCTCATACAGACAAATTACACTTCCTTTTAAAAAGTTGCATTAATGTTGTGTCCACTGCCAGGCAACAAGTTGGAGGCACAGCATATAAAGCCAGAACAAGTCCTCTCTGTCACTTCTGTCCCCTCCCAGTCCAATTATGCATTGTATCTATTCATGCAGCTTGCCATATCTGCTGGCCAGCACCTTGCTGCAGTAACAAAAACTTGACATCTTCTGTGGTATAAAAAAGGCTATTCCAATGCTGATAGCAATAAATATAAAGATAATAGCAATGGCACTCTGCTGTAAAACAGCTGCTCTAGTTACACTATTTACATTAGAATTAATTTCTGACAGCCCTTCAGGCATAAAAAAAAAAAATCTGATTTACTATTAGCTGTTAATATGAATTTTTTTGGTTTGTCTCAAGGAAACATCAAGTAGCAGGCACCACACAGTATCAAGCAGCACCAGGGAAGCTGAGTACAATGAAACGACCTCCAAAGAAAGTCAAACAGAAGCCCCTCAAACACAAGAGGTAACTATATCATTTAATAATCATCTCACTGGACAATTACAATGATACTGATACATACCTGCTTTGCTTCTTCCTCCTTTACCTCTTGGTACAGCAAGATTTGGGTTTTCTGCTGAGAGCTTATCTCATTAGTCAGTGCATAATAATTTTTAAAGGTGTTTCACTAAGTGTTTTTAACATATTATTGTTTTATCATGATAATTTATAGATTTATATTCATATTTTTCATTGAGGCAATAGTTTCAATATGCTTTCAGAAGTATGCAAAATTCTTATGCATTGCACAAAATCATGACTAAAGTGAAGGCTTTGTGCACAGGTTTCTCCTCAAGAACAAGTTACTCATGAAATGAAAATGGCTTCTACATTCACCCAGCATGACACAGGTAAGAAGTGGCATGAGAATAAAGGCTCAAAAATGAGCAATGGCAAATGTCTTTACTCCCACAGATGAACTGTTCTTAGCATATAAACATGAAAACACACACTGCTTTGAATTCTCAGTAAGGCACATTCCTTAACTTCAATGGGACTTAAGAAATGAGTTTAGAGTTCAGTATGAAGAGATTATGTTTGCACAAGGATGTGGTTTTAAATACAGTCTGAGTTGCTACAAAGAACAGGGGACCTGACAACTTGTCTGGAAATATGGGCAAACACTAGTCCATGTACATACAAAGCTGTGGATGGGTAAGGTTCAGTTTGTAGCTGAACTGAATAACCCAGCAGAATATGATCACAGTGTTAAGGCACTGCTGCTGCTGCAGGTTAGCCCTTGAACGAGAATTCCATTCTCCCACAGACCTCAGACACCCTTTGGCCCTGCCACACCAGCTATGGCAAAACAGTAGTTTATATCATGTCCCTTAACAATTATTCTGTCATTTTCCCTATGGATTTCTGTACTGATCAAGTGACTCTCTAGACTTCTACAAGGCTAAACACAATTTTTCCAAGATAATGTTTTATAATTCACTGATAAAGTCAATTTTATAAAATGCAGGATGGAGGAAAACCAATCTCTTTATTCTTCGTCCCATTGCAGTAATCAATTCAGCTCAGAATGAAGAGTTCCCAAAGACTGTAACACAGATTTTAAAACAGCAGATTGAGAAGGCAGCTCAGGAAAAGGCAGTTCACTCCGACAGAGAGATCACAACATCTGCTAAAGAAGTAAAGGTCTGTATTTTTAATAAGAGGGATCTTTCCTTATGCAAATTAGAAGTTAAGACACTGGTCTGTCATGTTGTCTGATTTTCTATTTTGAATAATGATGATTAAAAATGTAACCTATGGAAGTGGTGGGAATATACGGACTTCAGGAATTAAGTGCACATAATGTAATACAAAATATATTAGAAGGCTCAATAAGTACTTACAGTATGTGACAAAAACAATTCAAGGTAAAAACTTCTTTATTCATTTTCTCCTCCTCTGCTGAATAGTCTCCTTCTTCCTTGTTTTGAATCTGGAAGTATGTATAATTTGTCACCACAGACTCTCAGAAGCCTAGAAAATATCACTTTCAAAAGAAATGAAAATGAGCATAAGCTACAGCTACAGTTTGTTATGCTTATAGCGCAAAGTCTGCATTTGTTGCAGGAAAATCTCCAAGACTGCTCAATCATCATTTTGCATGAATTCCGTATTTCTTTTCACATATCTTCTACGGTGCAAATATCACAGCTCTTAGCTCAAAAGATTGGTTTTATGCATTCTGAGCAATAGCTGATAGATTGTATCTTTCCAGATCTTATTATAATCCTGTTGCTTGGATGCTTGCAGAACTAGCTTTTGTGCAGAATAGAAAAACTGTTTTCTATATTACTATGCTTAAGAAAAAAGGAGGGAAAAATAAAAGAAAGAAAAAACAACCATAAACCACAGACAACCCAATAATTATGTCCCCTAAAGATGGAAAATACCTACCAGGAAATCACATTGACTTCAACAGTTCATCTGTTACTGCTACAACTTAGCAGACTACAGGAAATTCTTACACCAAGGGAAAAACAGGATGGAACTTCTACCTCTATTTCCACTTCTAACTACTACCAATTATTTGCTCCAAATACATGGAAACACAGGAAAACTTCCCAATACTTATGCAAAAGCTCCAAAGAAAATGTCAGTGTATTCTGAGTCCACTGAACCAGCCAGCTCTCCAACAAAGTCCATTGTGTCCACAGATCTGTACCCAAAGCAATTTATGCAAACTAAGATATTTATACAATTGTTTACACCCAATATTAAGAAAGCACTTAGAAAAACATTTTCTAGTATTTTATGTCATGGACCTGAAACATGGAATATGATTTTAGATGGGCAGAAGGCTAGAAATGGCTTTGCCTTCATCATTCAGATGTTCAGAAGCCCAGAAAAATAATGCTTAATGGCATGAAATCCAGAGAGGAGAGGTCCTCTCCCTAAGACAGGTCGGTGAGAACCAACCTTTTGTTCTGTTTAAAGATGATCCTCCAGACCCAGATAAATCTAGAAGTATTGCAGAGAAGGAACCATTGCAGGAAGAAATGTTAAAATACACAGCCTGAATGTTTCAGATGCAGCCTCTTGACGTGCTGCACACACATGCTCCAGGCTCTGCAGGAACAATGGACAATGCCCTTGCATTAGGAAGAGGAGGTGTTGCTGCAGGCAGGTGGATGTTTGAAATGCAGCCACTGAACTTCATGAATAAAAATCACCCTGGTGAGGAACAAGCATCAGCTGAAACACATCTAAGAAGTTTCTAATGGTGCTGTAAAGACTCTGAAGTACTTGCTGGAAACACAGAACCTGGATAAACTGGAGCAGCCCACCCCAGTTAAGGCAAATAACTTGTTGCAGACAAGACCTGAGCTGAAAGAGAAGCTGAGCTCTTCACAGAAGCGTTAAGAGAAGTATAATGTATTTTGAACCTCAGCCATTGTGTGTTACCAGAGAGCTTCAAAGACAGGAGAATGAAGCTGTCCATGGATAAGACACTGAAAATAGGCATTACACAATAACGCATCAGAAGAATGCAGCTTTTATCTATGAAAATAAAACTCCTATGTGTAATCTCAGTGGAGGAAAACATAAAAGGTGCTACACACATAGCAAAAAAGCTGGAATACAGCCTTGGCACACACAGGATCCAAAGGAATTAAGTCCAGCTGAAACATCCATTACAAAAATCAGACAAGCAAGATCAAGGTCCCACAAGAGATGCAGCAGCTCCTGTAGCACTAGAGCATAGCACAGTCTCTGATTTTGAACTGGACAACAACAATACCCAAGTATTACAAAAATAAGATGTAGGAATTCAAAGAGATAGATTTCTGTGAAGTCCAGAAGACTGAGAAGCTGAAGATGCAGGGATTTAGGATTAACACTAAGAGATCTATCCTGGAGAATTACATGCAGCCAAACAAAAAGATACTAAAAACAGATATTACAATTAAAATAGCATTACTGTTGTATTTGAAATACATTAACATGCTATATAAAATGTGCACAGGATGCACCTGGTTTTTCATGTTTAAAACTAACGCAACATCCTCTAAACTGAGGTAAAACGTTGTCTGTATAAAACAGCTGTAGAGACAAAATAATGCTGTTTTGTGCACATCCATTTTTAGTTTAGTAAAATACAAGATGTGACTTTAGACAAAGTGAACTATGTTTCAATGGATTTTCTATTTGAGTAAAATTAATTAAATTGTTTATAATTACTATCAAATTGAAAAAAACCCCAAACTGCTACTTCCTGCTGGGTGAATTAACCAGTTCAGAAAGCTCTAGTCTGAATTTAGGCAATGAAATGAGATGTCAGGGTCCTGGTTTCACATCACTAAGGAGTGAAGCCACTCACTGTGTCATTCAAAGAGCTGAAAGCCCATTATTTATTTCATATTGAACAAAAATTTTAACTATACAATGTGAACATATATTTATAATTGAATAGGAAGTAAACATGGAAAATTAAGCATGACTTCTTTCTCATGGAGCATGTTTTACTTTAAAATTATATTAAAATCGCATTTAGATTGCAAAGTTATACATTTGAAATGTAGAAAACATTACATATGCTACTGAAAGATGAACATCAGTGTCCTCCTTTTTTGCATCTATTTTGGACACTGAATAAGGATGGGATCCTGCAGGAAGACCAGATGTTGCCACAGCTTTAGCCATTTGATACATGAACTGAATGCTTACGCTTGAACAGCAGAGGAAACGGCAGAACAGAGCTGAACACTCCAGTACAGCGGAACTCCTGAACAGAGAGCTCTGCTTTGGGATTCCCAGCACTGTGAACCAAGAGAGGGGAGCTACCTCTAATCACACTAGGAGCAGAATTAAATATGAGTACGTTGTGAATCTGTAAAATGAGGCACAGCCTAGTGGTGATCCAACAAAATACTTCATCTGGTGCGTTGGCTCCCGCTGACAGCTAAGTCCTCACCCACTCACCCACCCCCTCACAGTGGGCTGGGAGAAAGAAGAGCAAAAGCAAGGGAGCCTGTTGGCAGAGGAACAGACAGGTTAACAGAGAATGCAAAGCTGGGGCATGAGCAAAGCAAAAGAAGGAATTGATGTCTAGTCACTTCCGGAAAAGCAAGGCCTCAACATGCACAACTGTAACTTGGAAAGACACACACTCTGTATGTCCCTCTTCCTCCTCCTTTCCCCCCACCCCCCTCAGTTTCTATTGCTAAACATGATGGCATAAGCTATAGAATATCCCTCTGGGCAGCTGGGGTCAGCTCTCTTGGTTATATGCTCTCTCAAGTTCTTGCACATCCCCAGTCTCCTTGCTTGGGACTGGGCGAGGGCAGAGTGGGAGGAAGAAGGGACTTTGACACTGGGCAAGTACTGTTCAGCAATAGCTAAAACATTGTGTGTTATCAGCACTTGAGCCCAAATTCAAAACAGCATTGCATGGGCTGCTATGAAGAAAATAACTGCATCCCAGACAGTCTCAGTAAAAGCAAGTATGTTTAAAGTGAGTAGAAATACCCAGTTCTCTGAAAGTCAAGCCTCTAGATTTTGTTTTTAATCTCTTTCTATCTGGTAACTATTGATGACCTCAAATAGCAGATCAGCCTTTTCCTCACTGATTTTGTAGAACCATTGACACGTGGATTGACCTGCTTCCTCCTGCCACTGTCCCATTGCCCTTCCTCAACAAGGTAGAGAGAAAAAATAGGATGAAGCTCATGGAACAATATAAAGACAGGGAACAACACAAGGATACTTATCAATTACTTTCACAGCCATGGGAAAAAATAATTGCCAATTTAGACAGATTTAGACTGTGAGAAACAAACACTACACCACTCCCCTCTTGCCCTCTTTCATAGTCTCAGCTTTACTCCTGCCTCTTCCTCGTCTCTCTCCCACCCCCTGTGGCACACAGGGGTTGGGAAATGGGAGGCTGGGGTTAATCCATACCAGTTTCTCTCTGCTGCTGCTTCCTTCTCACACCTTTCCCTTGCTTCAGCACGGGCTCTCCATGTGCCATAGCCCCTTCTGAAAATACCCACCTGCTCTACTGTGGTGTATCCCAGAGGCTGTAGTGTGGATGACTGCTCCTGCCTCCTCCTCTCTCCAGGCTGCAGGGAAATACCTGCTCCCTTCCACAGGCTGCAGCGTCTCCTCTCCTTGTTCTTCTCTGACCTCAAGTGTTCGCAGGGCTGTTTCTGACACTTTTTTTTTTTCCCCTCAGTCCTGGCTGCACGTGCAGCTTTTTGCCCTCTTTGAACACGTTTTCCCAGACACCAGGAGCGCGGCAGAGCGGCCCCGCCGTGCACGGCATCGGGGCTGTGTGCCCAGCACGGGGCAGGCCCCGCCGCTCCTCACAGAGGCTGCCCCAGCCACCAAACTGTGCCACCGACACACAACACACGATTTAATTTCAAAGAGACGAATACTGCCTCACTATTCAGTCCTGGAAGTTGTTTGGGGATAAATTTACCTTAAATTCCCTCTTTGCTTTCCTCTTCTCTTGACTTGCCTTCTGAGGCACAACACTCACTATCAATTATCCAACTAAGCGAAGTAAAAATTCAATGAGCCAGTTTTCCAGGATACATGTCACCATTTCCTCCCTCCTAATTACCTTATCTTCTTCCTCTCCTCCCTCTCTACGTTCAGAATACTTGTGTAGCTAAGAACATTCAGCTGAGTCCTGGTGCTTGGCTCACAAGCTCGGTGCATGGGGAGTGGGAGGCATGTCTGAACACTGAATTTATGCCTGCCTGGCCTGTCTCTCATCTCCTTGGCATCTAAGCAGAGTCTACATTTGCAACCTTATAATTCATGACCAACAATTCTGTGGGAGATATTTGTTTTTTACGGGTGGTTTATTCTGTTTGCAAGTTCTACATTATCTTAAACGTACTTAATTTCCCGCATTTTTCACAGTCGTCATTACGGACACTAGAGATACATGGCAACTAAAGCTGTAGCTGTAAAATCTGCATCAATTTTTTGTCTTGACTGGTGAACTGTTGTAAAATCAACACCAGCAGGCAAACCAACAGACAGAATGCTGAAAGGGGCCAAATTTCCTGCTAATGTAAAGAGGCATTACTATCATCAGTGCAGATATATTCATACTGCAAGGGTGCAAGGTCCACCCTTTTTGTATTTGTCTGCTAATACAATGTACATAGCAATTCAGAGATCAAGACAGAGGAGCAGCAGGCATTTTTTCAAGCCCAACAACATTCTTCTGCCCGTTACTGGTATGAAACTTTCTATTCATGTTTTGTACTTCATAAAGAAATATTTTTCTGTATAATTAAATATGCTTCACGGAAGAAAGATTTTATAAAGTTGTTAATATAAATGTAGCTACCTTAGTAAAAAAACTCAACTGAAAAAAGTATCAAATCTGACAACTTAAATTGTAAGAGTCACAAATAATTATGTCCACAGCATATTTGGACCATATGAGTGCACAGTCTGGAGGTTACCACAAAAGGGGTAACCCCTACTGTGCATTTGGCATGGCTAAGCAAAAATTCCTCATCGGAATTTCAAACATCCAGCCCTACTTATTGATCTTTAAATCACATTGTACATTCAAAGATTATACATACATTATACTCAATTCCGCTTACACTAGAAAACCTACTATTATCCTACCACATTTCACAAAATAATTAGCTATTACATAAATGGAAGATATTGTACCTGGTGAAGTGAATAGTCCTTTCAAATGCATGGATTCCTGCAAAGGGAAAGGTAAGTAATTTTTAACTTTCCAAGTGCTACTGTCAGTTGAACAAAAAGGAAGCCTTACAATGAACAGTTGAGATACCAGTTAACATAAAATGGAAAATGTTCTAAAAAAATACATGGACTATACAAATACTGTTCAAATCAAACCATAACATGTGGCTTAGACTAATTTGTAACCTTTTAATATGTGGTTGTAGAAACTGCAGATTCAGGAAAATGAAACATGCAAACTCTGTCAACAGAGAGTTTACCCCATGGAATGTCTAGTTGCCGATAAGCAGAATTTTCATAAATCGTGTTTCCGATGTCACCACTGTGGCAGTCAATTAAGGTAAGAAGTAACTGCATGTTCACTCACACAACCCTGGTTTTGAATATAAATACAGATGATGAAATTGTTTTCAACTGTGGGATAATTCAGCCTATAGGATGCTGGGTTGACAGGGTGGTATCCTGACTTCTCCTTTTCTTCTCTGCTCCTAACATCTGCACTGTGACATGGAAGAAGTCCTTTAAATTTCTTATAGAACTGCTCCATCCCAGTACCTTCCAAGTTTTTCCCCATATTACTTCCTACTGACTGTTGCAGACCTTCAGGGCAGCATGAAACAGAGGCAGTAGACACAGGAATTCAGGTGGAATTTAGGACATCTTAAATGAACCAAATTTTCTCTTAATTTTCCTCATTCATAAAATGAGTTAGGATGTAGATGGTTCTCTGCATTAACAATTCACTCTGTAACCTTTATATAAAATGTAGGTTTTATTGCAAGATCTGACTGCAAAGACCAACAATTTTGGTTTTCACGCACTCTGAGTCAGTTACACACATTTCCTTTACTTCACTTGGGAGGATAATCCAAATAGAATTAAACAAAAATTTCTATAATTTGTACAAAGACTAAATTCTGCTGCTACTTTGCAGAAAACCTGAGGATTTGGACTTTAAAAAGATCAAGAAAAATGATCCAAAAAGCCCAAAAGTGCTGTGGAACATTTCTATTTGAAGCTTGTTCTGTGCAACAATCGAATGAGTTTACATTCTTTCTTAAATCACCAAGCGTGACTCTTCTCACTGATTTTAACTTTGAAATTATACGGGAATTCGCAAGTAAATATTTTAGATACCTTTTTTGTGGGGGGTGCCGGGGGAAGAAAGGGGGAGTTGTATGGTAATTTAAGATATGTAAAAGCTTTTCTTTCATTTGGCAGCTTGGGAAATTATGCGTCTCTCCATGGAAAAATATATTGTAAACCTCATTTTAAGCAACTTTTCAAATCAAAAGGAAATTATGATGAAGGTTTTGGACACAAGCAGCATAAGGAATTATGGAATTCTAAAGATCAACTTAGTTCAAGTAACAATACTCAAGCTGAAGAAACAAATCCCATTAATAGTGTCCCTGTTGATCCTAAATCAATTACAGGAGTTGATAAAGACTGGTACTCAGGTATTGAAGGTGCTCATCCTGATATTTTGGATACTAATTTGAAAAAATCAACAGAAAGAAGTAAACTAAAAATGACATGGCCTCCTTCAACAGATGATGCAACAACTAAGAAAACATTTTCTATTGAAGAATCAGCTAAAGTAAATAAGTCAAAGTGGCCCCCAGAAGGTTTTGCTCAAGAAGATTCTAATTTACATAAACCTCTGGGCAACAAAAAGCAATCTCAGAAAAATCCCTCTATGATGGAGCAAAATAAAAACACCACCACAAATTCACAACAAAATCAACACTCATCCTCTTGCTCTCTGTCTGAAAAAGAAGGTACAAATACCTGCAAAGTAAAGAAAAATGAAGCAGGCAATAAGGGAAAGGATGAGGAAGCTGTGAACGTGCAGGATAAGGTGAATAAACTAGAAGCATCAGAAAAAAGGGAGAAAAGTGGAAAGGATATTAATGAGGGTGATAATGTAATTGTGGGTAGTGCTGGGAAGAGGCAAGAGAAACAAATTATTGAAACTGATAATTCAGAAGTTGTACAGGTTACTAACATTGATGATGTAACAGTACAAAATCACAAAGAATGCAGCTTGAATAACAACAACAATAATAACTATGCCACTTTTTCACATCGAAATATTTGTACGCAGAAAACAACCCTCTCAGCTATGTCTACCCCAAAGACAACATTAAGCCATGCTATTTGCACTGAATCACAGCATGCCTTTGCAAAGCTGGACCATCAGTCTGGAAATGAAGAAATGTACGAGATGTATGAACCTCATGACAGCTATTCTAGCGATACTGTACCTGCACAGGATGAACAGAACTCAAAAGATGAAGATGCTATTACTTCTAAGAGTCTTGCTCCATTTAATAATGATGCCACTTGTCAGAAGTCTAGTACTAGCAGCACATTAGTTTTGAAGAAGGCAACTCACACAACATTGTCGGTTGATGCTGAGTTGTTATGCACTGGAGAAGAATCAGAATATGACAAAAAAGACAAAAAGATAAATACTATTTTATTTGACACTCTGAAGATATCTCTTCTTAAAAAAGACAACCTGGTTTTAAACTGTGGTCTAATAGACTCTGTAGGCGTAAGTAAAAAATCCTGCAGTCCATATTCAAAACAACATGGAAATTATGATACAGAACTGAATTATATTAACATTTGTCAAGAAAGTGAATTAATCCAATTGTCAAAGACGGACATAAATACAAGCTTAGATTTACTGAGCTCAAGACATACACTGCTGTTTCATCATTCCAAGGCAAGGAAGTCAAGTTCAAATGGCTCACTGCAGATGAACAAATGAAAAAAAATAGACTTTATGATGAAAATTAATAAAACATCCAAGTAATCAGCTATGTCTGTCACTCATTACAAAGTACATCATAAATAGGTATTTCTTCAGTCTAGTTATTTTAGTCCTTCATGAAGAATTTAATATCCAGAGATTACATGAAAAAATACAATTATACTGTCAGTTATCCAGGTTTTATTCAGCTAGTTTATATTTAAGGCAATGAAGATGTAGATTTTTTTTCCATCTGTAATTATAAAACACCCCTTGTTTTTCTGTTTCTGAACATTTCAAGGAATATTTTACTACACTGTCCTGGCAAAACATAATCCATTTCAATATTTATTATTTGTAACAACTTCAGACATGAAGCACCTAGTGTGCACAAAGGAAGAAAAAATACTTGCATTGTTTTTTCTAATGTATTATTACTGTAACTAAACTGTTGCTCCATGACATATTATGTACACTGGTTGTGTTAGCTCATGCTAGAAAATCTGGGGTTTGGTTGAGATTTTGGGGGGTTAAACTTTTTTGTTTCTGTTTTTGCAGTATCATGTAATACTTAGTTTGAAATGGATCATTATTGAATAGAAACCACAGCTGGTTGGTGAATAGTACTGTTTTTCTATATTCCTAAGCTGCTACTAAGTTATATTGAGTAACAGGGGAGAAAAAAGTATGTAAATTTTACCACTGGATAAAACCAAATATTCCAAAGAGAACTGAAACAGGGTTTGGGGACACTGGGCAATGAAGACTAATGGTTGTTTCAGTGACTAATTCAAAGTCATTTTCACTGAAGCAGCTCTCCAGTGTCATACCTAAACCTGTACAGCCTTATTCAGATCTAGCACTTTTTTCCTTACAACCTATGCTTATGGATTAACATTTGCTCACTTAACACTATTCCATCTTGTATGAAACAGCAACATATCATTTAACTGTTGACAACGCATAATAAAAAAAAAGCACTTTACAAAAGATATTTTGTGAATTTTTAAAATATTAATTTATACATACTATTTTCCTTAAAGAGTTTTGTGAAATTCTTCATGCAATGATTAGCTTAAACCAAAGGGTCAGAGAGAAAGGAAATCATAATCAAAATACATTTTTGAAAACAATTCCTGAAGGATCCAGCAGAGATAGGCATTTGAAATAATTTACAGGAAGAACAAGCTGATGTTTAAAACATTTAAGCAAGTGTGCCTCAGACTTCTAGAACGAAACATCATCTGCACTACAACTCATTACCCAAAGCAACAACGTTCTGAATAAGTGGGAAATCCACGGGACTCTTCTATACCTACATAGAAACAACCATAAACTATACACATACATCAGAAAACCATGAAGAGCATTTTTTCCACAAGCATACTTCAAGAGTATATTGCTCCAAAGTATTCTCAGTAAATGCAGAAATATAAGAAGACCTCTTTAAATGAATGTTACCAGAAGAACAGTCTTTGCACATGACACTCCAATACCACTGCATTTGAGAACTTTATTAAAAAGCATTAACCTACAGCTGCTTTTGAACATCTCAGAATTATTTCAGCAAGATTTCTCTCTCTCTCTCTCTGTTATTGCTCCCCCCATTTGGGTGTAACCATCATAGCTTGTTTTTAGAAACCCAAGAGATTACTACATAGTGCTAAATGACTTTGCTTTCTTTTTTGAGTAGACAACACAACTGAAAATGACATCAACAAAATTCCTGCTAAGACAACAACAACAACAAAAAAAACCAAAAACCCAGAAAATGCGTGCCTGAAGAAAATAAAGGGAATTTGACTAGCATATTTAGACTTCTATATGAATTAAAATTTTAAATCTCCCCCATTTCTCAAAATTTCTTATTAGATAGAAGATTGGTTTTGTCTGTATTAGTTAGGAAAGGGGAATTATCTTGAAAGTGAAATGGTGTTTATGTGAACATGTGTAGGTGTGATCATGTGCAAGTTAATAACTCAGGAAAAAGCTCTCAATGCTGCAACATTTGTACCTGAAGTACAGTCCTGTGCATTTGTCATCCTCCTGCATATTCTGAATGATGAATCTAGAGGAGTGACAGATGTCAATTTTGAGAGCAAAAATTCACACCAAGGAATTAGCATCTCTGAAAATATCCTTGCAAACTATAGACCTTTCAGCTTCTCCCAAACAAAATTAAAAATGAGTCACAGAAAAACTGTGTTCCTTATGGCCAGCTAGATATGACTAAAATAACAGCTTTGTTGAAATAGTATAAAAAAGCAAAACTACACAGAAATTTTTACTCCCAGAGAGAATATTATGTAAAGTCGACATACATAAATGACATACCATATGGGGTAAATCCTTTTGGATATTCCATGACTGAGGTTCTGTTTAGTTTGGGAAGACACAGAAGTGCAGAGCCTTTGTCTAGTGGATTCACTAGCTTTGCATTCTCTTCTCCTAGTGAGTGGCTTTTTTACTTCTGCCAGTAGTTGGGACGAATGTTAAGGAAATTAAATTGTATTGCAAAATCATTTATTTGAAGCAAAAGACCTATTATATTGTTTAAAGATTCTTATACAAATCATAAGGATGACACCCTCTAAACTTGTTCTAGAAAACTAACAGCCATGGATAATAAAATATCGTAGAAAAATGTAAACAACCTGGAAAAAAAAATTAAGTAGAAGAGTCCTTCAGAACTTCAGCCAAAAGCTTAGTTTAGAAGTAATCAAAGATGAGATAAGGCTGGAACTCACTGAGTCTTATACCCTTTTCCTTCTAGGGCAAAAGGATGGGAGATGTCACCCTGATGCATACATACATTGCCACTACAGAAGTCACACTGTGGAGAGAATGAATATAGCTGCTGAAAGTGAGATTGAGATAAAGTGTGTGGAAAGTAGCAACCTTATAGGCTTTCTGTAAATGAAATACTAAATGAATAGTTGTTGCATAAAGATAGAGATTCTATAAAAGAAAGGCCTTATAGAATATAGTTTAGGCCCTGCTACTCTAGCTAAGCTAGAAGCTAGCTTGCAAGTTCCCATAAAAAAGAATCAGAGGAATGAGAAGCAGTTAACATAACAACCTATTATTGTAGAGAAAAATAAGTTGCACCTGTAATAACAAAATATCTGCCCCAGGAGAATACACAAAGAAAAAATGTAAACACCTGTGGATAGAATCTTAACACATAGACACACAAGCACCTTCTAACCAATGAACTGACTGACAAAACAACTACTAGCCAACTGGAGCTGAACACAAGGTCTTTGAAAACGGTATAAAAATGAGTTATGGGAATAAAGAATGGGCTTTTTCTGCATGAAGAAACTGAGTCCTATCTGCTTTACTTCTTTACCTCCTAAAACACCTCATGCATTTTAGTCAACCCATACAGATTTACTGCAGCCAAGGAGCTAGTCTATATTGGTTTAAAAAGAAGAAGCATTCATTAGAGTTGTATTTCTGCGAGGGGAAGCTGTTACTCCAAGTTTAAGTATGTTCAGGTTAACCATCTGGGCTTTCTAAGTTGGACTACCTGAATTTAAATTATAGTCATCAGTCTGTGAAAGTCTCATTCTGTGAGGAGAAGCTTGATGGCTCCTGAGAATAATTCTGGTACTGAACTTCCTATTCTCTCAGCAGGATAACTTCCTCTGGTTACTTCTAAGTTTCATCCCATGAACAGGATATTTACCCTAAGAGAGGGACCTTACAGTCATGGAGGGCAGAGCTGATCCATCTCCAGCACAGCTGCAGCCAAGCACTGTTCAACAATGAAACTGCACTGACGAGTAGTAGTAAAATGAAACTTTTCCACATCATTATTTAGTACAGGAGACTTGCAGCCTGAGAAGTATATTTTTCACTGGCTATTATTGGCTAGTGAGGATGTTCTACTGCTTTTAGAACACAGCAGGGCTCATGTATTCTTCTATACAGAAAAGCACCAATTAGAGAGATTAAAGAGCCTGATTTAATGGCTGGGCTAGCAATGCATTTTAGAGGATTTCTAAATTTGCTGTCCATTTGCAACTTCATTAACATAATTGGTACAAAAACTTACTTAGAGTTACTTAAATTGTTTTTATAGGTGCAGCATACCCACTAATCCCTTTGGAGCCTTTCTAGGGGCATCCACAAAATTCCTTAAAGGGACCTAAGTAACATTTTGACTATACAGCTGAAGTGGACTGCTCCTAAGTGAAGGACTTGATGAACGAAAATGCTGGACTACTTCAAAAAGTGTAAATACCTTGTCTGTCTTCTGTTAAGCATTTGTCTCCTTCATACATATCAATAGGCAGACCCACACTAGTTACCTGAAATGACACAGTGCCCAGGGTGGGCAATTAAACCATGCTAAGGATCTGCTTTGCTCTAACACAACATGTCTTGAAATATCCCTCCCATAAATAATTATAGTTCAGGCCTTATTTTCAAAGTGCAGGATAATTATCAGGATTACTTATAAAAGATTTGGGTCACTTCAGTCAAGTATACCTCCAACTGGTAGGTATAATTGCAAAAACGTTAACTACCCTGGGTACACTCACAAAAACAGGAAAACATGAAGACAAAAACACAGATTAAAGCCTTTGTCTCTTTTCATGCTTTCATCCATTAAGAGGAACCTAAGTTAAATCCTTTGGGTAAATTTTATTGCCTTTCACAAACAGCACTTCACCCTGTATGTGGGTCACATTTGATGATTTTGACATGAAAAGCATTTTTAAATGTTTTAAAGAGAGGATCTGCATTAAATTTGGCTTAGAAACATAATCAGACTGGCCTTACTTTTGGCCTTTCTAAAACAGTAAATTACAATTCAGCCATGAAAGATCTGAATTTTTCAGTGTACCCTTAAACAAAGAATTAGGCAGCTCTGTACTGGACTACTTTGGGGAAAGAGGAAAAAAATTCCTGTTTCTCATTTCTCCGTCACCTCCCCTCTTTTAGGGTAGGGAGAAAAGGAAGGAAGGAAGGAAGGAAGGAAGGAAGAGAGAGAGAGAAAGAAAGAAAAAGGAAGAAAGGTCTTAAATACTTAACAAGAAAGAATAAGGTCTATTAAAAATAAAATTTCTCTTTAATCTAACTTTCATTAACTAAGTACATTGCCATTTTACTAGAAAGAGACATGAAGACATGAAAAATCTACTACACATTTCAGGAGGTGATTTTCAAAATCACATAATCTGTTTAAATTTTAAAAAAAACCCTTAGGAAAACTTCAGCGTGTTTCAACCCATTTTACCTTTTGGCTCTTGACACTGTAGCCATCACCATCAGTATCCATATAAAATTACTCTTAGACTGATGAAATGATACCTGTAACAGATGCTGACAAGGAATAATGTCCTATCACAACAAATACCTATGAAGGAGCCATTCCTTCCCCACAGAAACTGTGGAATTTCTGGATTTTTAAAATATTAGGGGTAATTCCTCCCCGTTTTCAAGTCTTTGAATGATAAAAAATAAGTCCTAGAATTTTCAAAAACTTTCTAGAATGATTCCTCTTTAACACACATTGAAAGCTTTGGTGGGGCAGGAAAAAAACCTCACCTACACCTGTCTGGGATGGTTTCTGTAAATGACACACTCCTACTCATGCTAAGCTGTAATGTTAAAATCCATTTTATTCTATCCTACACAGGCAGGTATGTATTTTAACTGGGGGAAAAGGTAATGCCATTTTAGTAATGGTTTCGCATACTTGTCATTTAAAAAATGCAACTTTTGATTGCTTGTAATTTTGTCTCACGTTATCTATTTGGGGAGAAGCTTTCTGCACATGGGAAAGGACAGACAGACTGATTTAGAGTTTTACCAAAAGGCTTCTTTCATTTCCAGGAAAAATATCTGGTAAGAGCATAGATTTTTGCCCATGCTAAAAAAAACCCCTTTCAGTTGAAAAAATTTAAATCAATATATTCCCTTAACTTTGATCTGGTTCTATTCTGACCATATTTGCAATACAGCTTTCCATTTCAACATGTCACATTATTTTTTATGGTACAGATCATGTCCTCCTGAAATACAGCCAGGAAAATATTTTTATTAGGTCTTCTTTCTGAATTGGTGCAGCAGCAAGGACATAAATTGGAGACTGCAATAAATAAAGCCTGAGGTAATATTTTTAATAATTCAATAAATCAAAATATTAAATAATTGTGCAAGTAGCAGGATTCGTCCCTTCTATGTTCTGAACAAGTTAAGAGTCTCAGGAAAAACACTGTGCAATCACAAAATTAAAGACTATACCAGATAGCTTTTGAGTTCAGGCATTTGCATTTTCAAACCTAATGATCTTTTAATGTAATACACGAGTATCATGTCTGTAAGCATATAAATATATAAATACTCATGTATACATAAGTAGAACCACAAGCAATCAGCAAATTACTGTAACACTGGCTGTATATATATAGAACTAGGAAGCTCAGTGCAGCTAAACTGCTTCATAATGTGGTTATTTCATAATGTGGTGGCTTCACTGCTTCCCCCTCTCTCTTTCTATCATATATTCTGCACTTCCCTTTGGTCGCTCTTCATTACAAGCTCTTTGGGACTGAGACTTTAGACAACTTTTTTTCTTCCAGATGATAAGAAAAAGCACACAGCCAAATATTCCTGATGTAGTTCTTTTATCTCTGAATAAATTTTGGTAGCAATATCCTCAGTCCCTTAGTGGGTAGACATCCTTATCTATGAGGATTCCACTGCAGCAACAGAAACATGGGAGTAATTTTTCTTAAAATGTCCTTCAATGAAAATAAGGTTAACAGAAACTGTCCTGGATGTCAATCATAAAATAGTCCCAGTGATGACAATTCCGAGCTTTGCAGTGTTAGTACCAGGGAACATGACTCCTGTATTCTGGTAGCTGTTTACTTCAAGAAAATGGAAATTAAGGACCAGTCACATTCCACTACTGGCCGCATCCTCTTGCTGATAAGTAATCAGATGACACAGAACCAAGCTCTCTGGTTTATGAGCAGCAATTGCCAAATCATCCTCCAAGAAGACGAAAAATTGAAAAAAAAAATTGCATGCAAAATTATAAAATAAGTGAAAACATTAATCATAATTAAACAGAACCACATTGATTTTTGCCAGCTGGATTCAGCTACTGACTGTGATGGGAAGGCTCTTCTCTCTTGGTTAACCCTGCTGAGAGCCAGACTAATTCTTTATAATTAATTTCTTAGGTAATAATGCAAATATTTGTCAAAACCGTTGATTCACCACAAAATTAAATATGGGGTGGGGAACAATGAAAACTCTAATATATTTAAAACAAAGATAAAAACCCCCAAACTGACTGGATCAATGGAGGGGGGGGGGAGGGAGGATAAATGTTCTTTATATGAACTGGTCACTCATGCAAACCAGAATTATTTGGATCTGAAAAATGGTCCACCACCCATCCATTCCTCTAACAGGCCTATCTTACATCACTGTTCAAGGCAGTTGCAATTAAATATATATTCATAGAATCTTTAAATACTTCTAAGTATATTCATTATGTTCACAGTGACATTGCTCTGAAGGACAAAATATAAACGGAAGCTGTGCTTATAAGTGATCACTGCAGATATTGAAATATCTTGAAGGACTCACTCTGCACACAAAGGGAGTTGCTTTGCTTTATTTATGGGCTGATTAGCTCCCTCCAGCTGATGTAATACATGGGAGATAATATGACAAAAGGAAACACTTTGTCATGCAGTGTGAAATTAGATCCCAATGCAACTCCAGAAGAGTTCGTGAAGGGGCAAGCTTGTGGGGGCAAGAATCCTTTGTCTCCTTACTTGTCTATATAGAACCTAGCACATAACTGTGATTTGCATCTCACAGCATACATGTATGTGATAGTAACAAAGGGGTTACCAAATGAGGCTGAATAATGCTAGCAGATTGTAACACCGTTGAAAACAAATAATCAAATATTCCTCCCCTGGATCTACAAAGGCAGTGCTGCATCCATGCATCAGTTACTCAAACCCTATCAGAAGGGAGGAGTGAAATAATGTTTATCTCTAAGGGATTATTTTACAGTTTCATGTAAAAGATCTGCGAATTACAGTACACTAGAGTACTACAGTAATGTTCTCCTAAAACCTGAGGTTGAAGACTAAAGGATATACAGCAACTGTGCTTCTTTTCTTCATAAAGGAATTCCAGCATATTTCCAACCATCTGCCAGAATCCCCAATACCAGCACTTGGCCCACAGTTCACATCTTGCTGGCTGTCTTAACAGCTAAAACAATGATTTTAGGAGGTGTGATTCCTAACTTCTGTCTGCTGATCCAGGACAGAAAGGACTGCTGCTGACAGAGCTGTAGGGAAATTACATTTTTATACTGTTTCTGCTATGAATAAGCAGCTTAGCTCTTGTACGTCCTTCAGTACTCTCCAGGAGTACGGTATTGTTTTTCAAAAAAAACTCTTGAACTCTTCTGTCTTATTGGACTGAAGGCTAAATTACAGTTTTGTGGGCTGAGATTTAAAAAAAAACTTTAAAAAAATCCCCCTAGTTTATCTAGGGACTGCGAAACTTTAGAATACGTGTACTGCAAAGCACTTTAACAAACAGAACCATATTTCAGGTGTGCTGGGATTTTTTACTCATCTCTTTTTTGCTATAAATTATTTGGTGCCTCTATGCCTATAGCAACATCTTCCTCTGAGCTGTTTTGTCTCATAAACAGGATATTTAGCTGAAATGTGGTGTTTTGTCTTTCTTTTTCATGATTTAGCTAACTTACACACTGAGCTGTGCATATGATTGCAAAAAGCTGCTGTAGTTAAAGTCTAGTTTTTAACATGAACATAAAATTCAGAAATAATTATATGAATTTCTGTTTACATTTTTGAATAAGTTTAAAGTATTAAAACTAATCACATGTATGTTTGCTTACTACAAAGAGACTCCTTTACAAGGATTATTTTTATTATTTCCTCCTTCTTTGCAGGAGTTATAAAGTTGTAACTGTGCAATGCTCTAGTCAGTTCTGTAATATTTGTAGAACTGTCAACAGCAAATAAAGTGTGTTGAGTTTGGGGTTTCTTTCAAGATAATGATATGGCTGATACCAAGAGTTTAAGAAACCCTGCTTTAATGAAGAGTAAAAAACCTGATACCTTTTCTTAAGTATATAATGCTGGTATTAAAAATGTACTTTCTCAAGGCTTGAAAGAGTTCCTGAAGTAATAAAACCCATTTGCTAGAAGAACACATCTCTGACCGAGCTCTTGCACAGTGTCTAAGCACATAAGCATTTAAAACATTTCTCATTCTTTCGTTCCAAACTAAAGTGGGTGCATTGAGTCTTCACACTGGACACAGCAAACTCAGTTGCTACCAAAAAATAATAAAAAAAAGAGTAAACTGTTGAAGAGTGTGAGGTAAAGGGCACGACGTCATTGTTTAACAGTAGTAGCAGTTGTGAACCCAGCACAGATAAGGGTACCTGCATCTGGTACAACTAAACAAGGAATTCTGTCTAGAAATTTTATCTAATATTGTTATTAACAATATTTCATTAAGGAAATAACAAATATTTGCTTATGACCAGATTAACATGATAGATTATTTCATTTTAGAAACCTTTCTTAATAGGCATGAAATACAATGACAAGCCACTAGGAATTAATAAATCTCCACACCCTTTTGAATCAGCAAATAAAGCACAAAACTAGGCAAGGGGTTCTACTTGACAAGCAAATTCCAAAACTGCGGGTAAAGATCATCAGCACTGAAAAGAACCCAGCTGTAAAATACATTTCTGAAATGTTTTTAAGCACTCCACATGGCTTTTTAGACAGACTGGAAAAGCGGGAAGAGACATTTATTCTTAGTATAACTGAAATCTTAAGAGTCTAATAATTATTAGTTCTAGAAAAATAGTAATAATAATGCAGTTGAAGTTGCTGTACTCCTCTCCTGGTTTTACATTCCCCCTTTCCCCTGCTCCCCTGGATCGCTTGATCAGTTTCATTCCACCCTAATGTGAAGGGGTTGTAACAGTGACAATGAGCATTTGGAGTCCTTGGCCAGAAGTACGATATTCAGGTTTATGACTTCTTCTCCCTTCTCTAGTTTCTCCTTAAGATCATTTTTATCTTTCCAAGCACACTTTTCTACCTTTTTCTTTCTTCACTGGTTTGCAGCTCTAATTCTGCACCTGAATTTAGTATGTTATCTTTTAGATGTCAGGTACTGTTTCTTTGCAATCTCCAAACACACTTTGGTCCAGCTCTGGACTTGCAAGTGACCGCAGGTGAGCCGTTTATCACCACGGGCTGCCTGTACCGAGCCCATGCTCCTCTCCTTAGTGCCTTACACCAATAATCCTCTACGTTTCATCCTCAATCTTCACTCTCCAGGGCCTGTGGTACTCCACCGGACCCATACACCTCTACAGTAGGTCGCGGCGGCTAGCGCGCAAAAGACCTCGTTCTACACAGAGTAACAATGGAAACCTATAGATGTACCACATAAACAAAAGTTAAACAGGCACCTGGTCCACTGGCAAAAGTCACTGCTACAGCTGAACCCATTTAAACACAGGTGCGGTACTGGGACAAGTGTGGCAAGTTCTGTGGCCTTGCAGACTCGGTGCAGACCCCGCAGCGCAGTGACAGCCGTGGCGATGGAGGGTCCCGCACGGCACAGCAGCGAGGCAGCCGCCGAGGACGCGGTCCTGTGCCCGCAGCGGCCGCGCCAAGGTCGGCGGCAGCCGGCAGCAGCCGCAAGGATGTTGGCGGCGGATACAGTTTCAGCTCAGTGGAATACCCCCGGAATAAATACATCTTCTTCTACTAAATTTTATTTATTTTAAACAAAACGCCCTGGCGTAAAGCTCCATATTCCTGTGCACGCGGGGAGTGGGCGGCACACGCTCCCCATCTGCACGGCCGGCCCTCAGCCCACTCCCGTTTTCCAGAGCGCCTGGGGATGGACAAGGTTGGCACAGCCGCGCGCGTTACCACCACCGGCACCCTCTGCCGCGGCTGGAGCGCGTCCCGAAGAGCCCGCGGCGCTGCCCGCCGGGGACACCGACCGCAGGGACACCGAGCACACTGCCCCGGCGGGGACACCGACCGCAGGGACACCGAGCACACTGCCCCGGCGGGGACACCGACCGCGGGCACACGGGGAGCACGGCCCCGGCACGACTCCCGCCGCCCGGAAGCGGCGCTGCCGCGCGGAGCGGCTCCCATTGGCCCGTTGCCGTCACGCCGTCCCGGCCCCTCGGCGCGGCGCGGGCGGCCATTGGCTGCCGGCGGTGCCAGTCGGCGAGGGCGAGCTCCGCCGGTGCCCGCGCTGCGCTCCCGCGCGGCGCGCGCTCTGCCGGCTGGTGCGGCTGCGGGCGGAGCAGGGATGCGCCCCGGCTGCGGGAGCGCGGCGCGGAGCGGCGGCAGCCCGGGCGGCCGAGGGCGGCGAGCGCGACCGGTAAGGTCCGGCCGAGGGAAGGCGGGTGTCCGTCGTCGTGCGCATCCCTTGCGTCCGGTGCTGAAGGGGCCGCTGGCAGCGCCGAGCAGCGGTGCCGACACGGGCGGAGCGGCGGGCGGGCGGGCGGGATGCCGGGGGCGGCCGGCGGCGCTGGGCCGCGGCGGGCAGGGGTCGCGGGCGGGCGCGGTCTCCCACCGCCCCTTGCCGTGCCCTTCGGCGCGGCGGTCCCCGGGCGGGACCGGCGGTGCGGTGGGAACTTCGTCTGCCTCCGCCCGGCTGGCGGCGGCCGGCGGTGCCTGCGGGTGCCGCGGCGGGGGGCGACATCAGTCCGTCAGTATGGGCTATGGCGCTGCCCCTCCGCTCCGCCGCCTCGGGAGGGCCGCCGAACGGTGCCGCCGAACGGGGGCTCCGGCGTTGCCGTGCGGGGCTGCCGGGGGTGATGGCTGGAAAGGCGGTGCCGCGGGTCCCGGCGACGGCGCTGCCCGGGGCCCGGCCGTGCCCCGCTGGGCAGCGGCAGCCGGCAGCGCGGACGTGCCCCGGGCCGGCGCCGGGGGCGATCGGCGCGGCCGCGCTTGTCTTGGGGCGGCGGGTTGAACTTCCCTTCAGGGGAGGATTTTACTCGAAGATGTTCCCGGACGCCCAGCGGGGAGAGTCACACAGCCGAAGGCGGCAGTGGTGGTGGTGTGGCCGCAGACCGGATCAGAAAGTTGTTAACACAGTTAGCTCAAAGAAAAGTTATTTTAAAACAAGCGTATCGATTACGGTTGATACATGACCACTGGCTATTGAGACGGAGAAATTAGAAAGATGAAATCCCGTTTATCCCCATGCACTCCTTTCCATTGTTCTTCAACCTACTGTACTTTTAGTGATAAAGACAATATTGGAAGGCTTTGAAGTGTTGTCAAATCTTGTTAATTTTGATAAAAACAGCCTTTAGACGCTCTTTAGAGATGTCGTTGTAAACATTAAGTATCTTGATTATATAACATTTCAAGGAATCTGCCAGGATGTTGCCAGACTTTGTGATGAAGAATGTGATCTTCCAGTCATGGAAATAAAGAGTTTTGACATTGATTCAGTGGGAAGCAGGATAGCATCCACAATTAACAGAAGAAGAGAAAATAGTTTGTGTTATCTGTTGGTTATTTTGCATCTTTTGGGTTGGGTATTTTAAACATTTTAACACTGTCTGCAGAAAATGTAAAGAAAACTAAAAAAAATGAGTTTGATTTGGTGTTTTCTTTTTGGTTCCTCTGTACCTTTAAACTTCCTTTTCTACTTTCTAGGAGTGTATAGATCTTGTTCACTCTTTCTTGATAGCGTATTCTGATTAGTTATAAGGACATATTCAATCACGTGATGCATAATGTGTTTTCAGAAATGTTTTACATCATGATAGATGCAAGGGTGAATAACCAGTGCAAACACCATTCTAACATATACATGCTCTGCTTTGGGGAGCTGAAGCCCCTTTTTACAGCTGTGGAGAAGGCACAAGTAAGTGTAAAAGATCGGAGGTGTAGAATTTAGAGCTGACACAGGTTAAATATTGTTCCCTCCCTGCATAGTTACCCACTAAATAACATTTTTGGCAGAATATAAATTGCTAATGCAACTGCAGTTCTTGTACATCTCTAATTCTGGCTAGATCTATACAGGTTCAGCAAATGTCACATTGTCAAACCAGTTTTTCAGAAACCTCATTTAGTTTACCTGATTCAGTGTCATCAGAGTATTTTAGATTAATGTAGAGAACAATCCTAATCCAAGTGTTGCACATAGTCATGATGCAGTGTCTGAGATGCACTCAGTTTTGCTCATCTGCCTCATAACATAACCCATGTTTTTCCTTATGTGCTTTTTTAGGAAAGAAAATCCCAAATTTTTGTGGTTGTTTTGTGGAAGAGAGAAGTGAAATCTTTGTAGATTACAAGCTGAAAACACTAAACTTTCTCCCTGGCCTCCCTTGTGAGTGACACCAAATTTTAATCTAAAAATTTAGTTTGTGAATGGGTTATCTGTAGAACCTACCGCATATGAGTAGACTTCATTTGTGACAGTCGTTTCAGTGGGGCACATTCCCAAGAGAACAGGCATGCAGGACAATGTATGCCGGTGTATTTGCTACATAGCCAATCTTTGTCTTAAATACCTTTTTTCAATGCACAGTTCTGAAGAAACCTTTTCTTAAAATATTTCAACACTGTCATTTCAGAAGGGTGCTCGATTCTGTGTTTATTCATCTTCTTTGTCTGTTAGCAATGAATTTTTTTTGAGCAGCAATCATTCCACCACTGAAGTCAATATAAGTGTATTAAGTATTTACTTGTTAAAAAATATTAATCAGCTGTGTACTTATTAATATTCATAAGTATTATAATTACATAATGCTCATACCTAGTTAAAAGTTTGACGAGAATGCTAAATTTCAGAAACTTTTTGCTTGCTTTTCATGGTTTTTTCTCTATAAAAGAAAATGAGTCCATCTATATGCCTCCCAAAACTCAGAGATATCCTGAATTTTCCTAAGCTGCTTTTGTAGTAGTAATTTTTACAGGGCAGTTTCACTATATGTAACATAGTAAGAGATCTGGAACGGAAGCAGTCAACTCTGTCATGTTCTCCACCCTGTTGCTTATTTAGTTATATAGATAAAGATGGATACTAAAATATTATTGATGTCATTTGCCATGACTAGTAGGAAAATTATTTCTTTTGATACAGCTAGGGAAAACAAGTGGTATGCTTTTTAGAACTAAGTCTGTTTTGGAAATAAGTACACATGTACATTCAGTTGAACCAATGAAGAGTTGCAGAAGCTCACAGAAAAGATAAATGAATGATGTATCTCTTAGTTGTATTAGATTATGTAAATGGTACACTGATCTTTTTGAAAGAGCTAATGCTATTTTTGAAGTGCAGTTAAAATACGGACTCATAGCTGTTAGCTGTGTCTCCATCAAACACAGCAACTCCTAAATGCTGCTGTATGGCAGCTCTGCAGAACTCTACATAAACAGAAATATAAAATGCCTCAGCATCCAAGTGTTCCTTTTGTTGCTTCCCCACAGGCCTCATTCTCTCCTGAGAATGCCTTTCAAGGAACTTAGAAAAGATACTCTTAAACAGGAATTCAGCTCCCAATGCTCTTCAACAGAAGGAAAGAGGCAAAGATGGGCAGGTTGTTCTTTGACTGACAGACTGCAAATGCGTTGGTGGAAGAGGTCAGCTTTCCCCAGCACAACCAGGAGAAAGAAAGGATGTACAAGTGTCTTGGGCCTATTTGTAGCTACTATTAATAGAGAGATGAATCAAGCTGTGATATGAATGAATTACACATCTCAATTACAAGACACCCCTTCTTCTTGTATCACTGCCTAAAATGTGAAATTGCCAGGTATTGCACATGTAGTGGGGAGTGGGCACTTTTTTAACCCTCTTGCATTCTGATTTTTGTAGCTCTTAATTCAAACCCCCAAACTAGTGGAAATAATCTAGATATGTGCAATAGTTATTAATCAAAACTGTACTTTAGTATTCCCTTAAGGCTTAAAATGTGTACTTGAATGCATATATAAGAGTATAATTTGATGTATCACTACAAATATTTATGAAATACATAAGTATGCATTTTTTCCATCTGAAGAAGAAGTTACCAAATACTGATGAGGGAGCTAATGGTGAAGAGTGCAGTGAATGAAGAAATGCTACGTAACTGAAATCTTGTGAGAATACTGTTAAGCTACACTTACTCATTTCTGTGGAGTGTTGTCCTCATACCTTTTCCCTTTGCAGGTGTTCTGTATCATCAGGAGTCTCAAAATACTGCAATTATAATATGCCTATTTCATGTATAAACAGTTTCTCTAGAGGAAGGCAGAAAACACCTGATAGGTACTGGCTTTTGCACTCAATTTTTTAAGACTGCCATCTGAGTACCAGTAGGCTTTAACTCTTACTATCTTTTGAGGCTTACTTTAATAAAAATGTGAATGAATTACATGGCTAACCTTGCTTCCCTTTGAGCAGTTCTGCAGCTCAGCTCTTTGAGGGGCTGATGTTTGTTTCTTTTGTCCCTCAGCAGGTGGCTATAGTTTCACTGAAACAGCTGATCTTGCTGTGGAACAACATCTGTGGCTTTTTGGGGTCACGCTGCCTGGAGTAATACAAATATTTCCTCCTGGGTCTGACCTTTCTTTTTGTTTAAAGATACAGTACTAATTTATTGCTTAGAATAGGATGTTTTGTTGGAATTTATATCGAAGGACTGCTGTTATTCAGATCTGACCTCCATCTTTCACAGCTGCTAAGAGGCAGGGCTGTAACCTATGTGGATTTTTCAGAGCTCAGTAGAAGATACTAAAGGCAACTGAAGTGAAGAACATCAGAAAAGCTCTGCCGTGTCAGACCAGTGGACCTTCATACTCAGGGTTCGGTCTCCAACAGTGACGTTAAGGGATACTGTTCAGGACTGTACACAAACCCAGCCATTTTATGAACCTATTCTCTTGTACTCTTCCTGCATACTTGTTTGTCTCATTATGGATGGTGGGTGTATATCTGCTCAGTGTTTTTAGAGCCCATTTGTGGACCTGCAGACCAAGAACTTGTCTTTTTCAAACTTGCTGATGCTTTACTATCTTCACAACCTCCCGTAGCAGCAAGTTCCAGAAGATTACTCTTCCCTTTGTAAAGAAGCACTTAAGTCTTTGTAAACTAATGTTGTGATAGCTTTGTAAAAGGTCCCTTAGTTCTATTACTTAAGGATTTAGCAAGCAGCTTTACATTAGTTTATTTGCCATCTTCATTATTTGATTGATCATATCTTGCTTCAGTCTTCTTTTCTAACTGAAGAGCCGCTCAAGTCTCTTTTTCTAAGGCAGGCACTCCATCCTTTTGATATTTTGTTCTCTGACTAGAGTCTGTTCTTGAGATGCAGAGACCAGAAGTACTTGAGACATGGATGGACCAAGGTTGTATAAATGTGCGTTGTCTTCTTCTCGATGCCTTTCCTCATGATACCCAATGCTCTGCTAGGGTTTTTCTTGCTGTTGTACGTAAGGATCTGTCAATAATGACTGCTGGATTTTTTTCTCTAGTCATTTGTCAGCATGGTGAGTATGTGACTGAGATTATCTTCCATGAGATGTATTAGCCTACATGTATCTACACTGAAGCTCATTTGTCATTTTTTTGTCCACTGTGAGACCTGCACAGTACTTCTGGAGCTCTTTGCCATCAAGGTGGCATTAGTTCTGTGCTCAAAGACAACTTCTTGTCTTTGTCTCAATTTTGCCAACAGTATCATACCTTATGAGGTTTTTCGCATGTATGTCTGCAAGGAATAAAAGTGTCGTGGCATATCAGACAGGGGGGTGTTCATAGATTTAAAAATCATTTGAATGTAACATAGGCTTTGGGTTTTTGGTTGTTTTTTCCTTTTTTTTTGCTCCTCAGTAAACTCAGACAGGTTAATGTTGTGTCTAGAAATCCAGACCAGATAAAACAGGAAGAAAACTCTAAAAAATGCCATTCCTAGCGCTTATTCCAACTGCAGTGAATGGGGAAGTGAGAATGGTGGCATATGGTATTTGATCCATTTTGATTGCTGTTAAAATTATTTTTAATTAAAACCAAAGAAGCTTTTAAAAATATTGGAGTGCAAAGCGGTATTTACTCAAATACCTTTAATGCTTTCCTAGCCTCTCTACGGATTCGGTACACAACAGCCTTAACTCCAATGCTATCTAATTAATTACCTTTCATTTGTGAACTACATTTCATAGTAAGATGAAAATAATGACTAAAGCTTTTGTTCTCCTCCCTCCCGGTTGCATTAGAGGTTAGGCTGGAAGCCCGCCATATAGAAAGGATCTCTTCGTGTTCCTTGGTCAAAGCCAGGCTAGTCATTTGATTCTCAAAGCATGTCACTTAGAAAAGCTGCTGCGTTTCCAACAGCATTGAGAGTGAGGTTTAAAGAAACATCAGAAATGTATTATTAGTGTGCTGTGTTACTAGTTAGTGTTACTTAGTAATAAATGTGGTTTCACAGCAGGGCAAGTAACTCCAGCAGCATGTCTGTGATGATCCTGTTTTCCCTTCTCCCAGTCACAGTAACATACACCATCCTTCCTAACCCTTTGCAGAACTACTTCAGTACATAAGTCTGGCAGAAGACCACTCCTCTGCCTTGGTCACTGACTTAAAAAGCCAAAAAAACCCAGAAACCCACTTTCTGCCAGCTTGAATCTGCTTCACAGAGGACCTTATGAAGGCTGTGCAAGGGAGGACATAGAACTATGAAGGTAAATGCAAGAGGAGAGCAAGATGCTTAAACAGCAGCAGTTAATAATTGCCTTAACCCCAGTCTGAAGTGCTGTTTCTTGATTTATTGTTATTACAGTACTTGGCAGAAGTACAGGACTATTTTAGTAGGTAGCCTATTGTTTTGTTAATTCAAATATTTAGCTTAAAGAATTACATTTTACTTCCTTTGAAGAAGGGCCCCAGCTGCTTTTCTACCCATATATGAGGTAAATCTGGTTGTCTAAAAGACTGTTACCAACTGTAGTTGGTAGCAGCAATAGAATTCTTCTTTCATTTTGTTTTGCACTATAATACAGTTTATCAGAACAGCTTTTTCAAATTAGCATGCATTCAAGTACTTACTACTTCATTTTTGTCACAGGTGGTTTAAAGTTATAATCCGGATCTATTAATTGTATGCTATTTGCTGGAATCTGTAGCAGCCAGAACAAGACTGTTTGCCAAAGAAAAAGGTTTTGGTGTATTCCATTTGCATGGTGTGCTTGAAACCCACCCAAGAGCTACTTCATGACATGTATGTCCATGTGTACAAGTAGCTGCAAAGTCAAAACAGTTTTCTGTTGGCTGATGCAACTCAAAATTAGTTTAGTGTGGCACAGTGAGTCCATGGTAGCCTGCAAGGATGTAATGGATGGACATGAACACTGTCAGCCTGCACAGTTTTTTTTTCCCCAGTACTTACAGACCACAGGAGTGATAGTTGCTGAATATCTGCTGAATACATTTGGCAGCAGTGATAGAGCAGTGCCACATGTGCTACTTATCTGCCTTAAACAGACTATCATTGTAAAAAGTGGAACTTGTGTTCCATTGTTCAGTTGTGACAATATCTTCTTGCGTTAAAATGTGTGCAAACCATCTAACTTTTTTATAAGACACTTCAGAATCATTAGCCAAATTTTACTATGCTCTTCCCTAGGAAAAATACTCAGATCTAGGTGTGATGGTGCATGTAAATGAAACCACACCATTGTGAGCATTGAAAAAATATTCTAACAAGTTAATTTCTTTTATGTATACTTTTAAAGAAGATACATTAAATCTCATAATTCATAAGGTCAGGCAGCTAGTAAGAGTGGCATTAGTACAGTGATAGCATTGTACTATAAAAATCTATTATATTAATGCTTACCTAAAGCTTTCAGCATTTGCAAGACTTTTCCATGTAGAAAAATGATACATTTAACTTGGATATCAGACTTTGTAGTAAAGCCACTTTTTGCCAAGTTTTTGAGTATGCTAGATTTTTGTTAAAAGACCACAGAAAATGCACCTCAGATCAAATATAATCATCAACCAAATGCTCTTATATGTAGTTTATACTGTATTTGCTTAAAATAAGCTAGGCAGTAATAGCACTGCTAAAAGTTGGCTAAAAGATTCAAATAGATGAGGTTTTCATCACAAGAATTAAGCTTCAAATGAAAATTTCTCACCCAGTTAGTGGCAACTAGGTCATGTTGAGTCTGATGTCTCTAATTTACTTGCTCAGGATTCACTTCTACCCAATCAGTTTGTTAAAGAGCACATTACTTCCGCTCTGAGATACTTTTACACAAATATTTTGCTGTGTTGCAGCTAAGGTGAAAAAATGTTTTGTAAACCTGAAGAGACTGGCCTCCTTGCTGGAGATTTTCATGTGCAGATTTCAGATTCCTGTACAAAGTTAAACATTCCTCCTGATTAATCAGACATTGAAATGGGCCAGAAAAGTCTGGAACAGAATTTGAGCATCCAGTCTGCTACTGATTCTGTAAAGTTGAATCATATGAAACATTTCACATGGAAGACATACTGCTACTGGGGAAAAGTTCTTTTATCCATATATTATATCTAGTTCACGAAATTAGAAGTCAATGGGAGTAGAATTCAACACATTATGTCCTAGTTAAGTGAGGAGGAGATACTGAACACCATTTTATGAGTATCTTATACTGAATATTTCTCAGGAGAAAACTCTTGATAGGTGTGTGCGTGAACATAGAGGCATCAAACAAAATACTAGTTAAACTGAGAACTAACTTGTAGAAGTTCTGTACTGTTTATTCATAATAGTAATTCTTTGTCTTTAAGATTTGGTATTGATATCAGCTGAAGTCTCCTGCAAACTGACTTTGGTACTGCAGCTCATATTCTAAAATTGCTCTTTATCATCTGACACAAGCTTTAATCTTATGAACAATCATGACAAAAGTAGGTACCAAGAGAATTTAGTAGTAAAAGCAGAGAAGCTCACTTGCAGGTTTTGGGAGAGGGAAGTCATGCATAGCATCAGCTGTCCACTTGCAGACTCTTTTTCATTTCAGTTTTCTGAAACAAATTTCATTAATTCTTTTAAGAATGTAAAACATAAAATGACACTGCAAAACAGCTCAATAAAAATTCACAGAAAAACTGAGTCGAAAGTAATAGGCTTTCCTCTGAAGGTGTTAAACTTGTACTGCATATCAGGCTATGGATCAAGTCATAGTAAAATGTGGAAATGAATGTGGATGATGCAGCAGAAGTGGTGGATCATACAACAAGCAATCTGTCACAGTAAGCTTCTGCTAGGTTTTGTTTGCCCTGCAAGGACTTGTCAGAACAAAGACAGCTCACCTGGGGATGGAAAACCTCCCTGAGCCTCAGCCTGCTGTTGCATTTTGTCAGTGGTTTTGACTGAGGCATCTGACTGTTGCTGGCTGGGTTATTGCAGATCGCTCTGGCTGGCTGTCATGAGATCACAGGTCCACTGAGGGGCAGGCACCAAGGCACAGGAGTTTGAAGCTTGGCCAGATTTTGTATCATTTTATAAAACTTTAAATGATATATTACTATATTAACCCCAAAGTCTGAGGAAGTCATGTATTGGTTAATGTATCCCAGCTGAGATCACCTGGAAATCATCTCCTTCATAAGATGAAAATGATGAGAAAGGAAAATTTCTTTATAACCCCTAAAAGTAAGCAACCTACAAGTGCTAATCAATGTTGTCGTTTGTAAACTATGTCCCTGTTTTCTGAGTGGTCACTCAGCCAAGTTACTGCATGCTTTCCTTTCACAGCTAGAGATGACTTTGAGGTGATTGCTCTATAGTGAGACTTCTGGCATGACCAAACAAGTCAGTTACATCTGAGCAATTGCTATGCTTTGTACAGTTCCAGCTGTACAAGTCCAACTTTGTACAGTTGTCAGTGAAATGAAGACTCAGACCTGTTGTGATTTTTGTGTAAGATCTTTCGGGCTCAGGTGATTTTGACTGCATGGGACCTGATATTTTGGAGCTATTTAGAATTACTGGTAATGCAGTTTTTTCTACCAAGATCGCAATAAAGGTTCTGTGTGTTTTTTACAACTTTTATAGATCTACCCAAACTTTTTAAAATTAAGGGGTTTTCCCAATCTTTCAGACTATCAATTTTTATGTTATTGGGCCAAGGTTCCACATACACAACATGCAGTTGTTTGAAAGTAATTTTTAGTCATGGTTTTAACAACGTGACTTCAAGCAGCTGTATTAAAAATACTACCTGATTTTTACATTTTAAAAAGCATTCTGTAATTCTCTTATAGACAAAGCATGTCTGTCAGGTAGAATGAAGCAATTACTAAATTGTATGGTGAAACATCCTCTGAATAAAAAGTGTGATGATTAATATCAGAAATCGGTTTTGGTATCAGTTATAGCTTTTAGTAAAATAACAGTCTTTGAGACTGAGGTACCTGTAGAACACGTTAAGAAGATTGTACACAGTGCAGCACACACATGGTGTCAGGTTTGGCTCCTGGATTCCCTGCTGCTGTGAACACCAGAGCAGAACACTGGCTGGATGTGGTGGATCTGTTTCAGTCCCATTATGGACATGGCCTAGCCAGAACCAGTTGGTCCCAGCCACCAGAGAGCAACGGGGAGAGCAGGATGAGAGATGCTGGGCTTGGATGCAGGGACATACATGGGTACCTGGTGGCACTTGTACTTGCCTGGGTGGGTGAAGTTCAAGGACACTACTGCTTGGTCCCCTGGTTGAGTCTTTGCTGGTGGCACCACAGTTGTGTGAGGACACTACAGACTCAAGTGGCTGTTAACTGGCTTTGTGACAGCCTGCTCCTCTTGAAGAATCTCACACACTCAAGAGCCTGGCCCAGCAGTTCCAAAGTGATGATAAAAATGCTGATCTGAACTTTAGTTTCAATATTTTTCAGTTCAAAAATTAATACGCTGAATTGATGTATTTAGGCATGCCTACATTGCTAATCTGTTATGTTGTCTGGGGTATTACCTCAGAATTCTGTAATTGCTTCCATTTTGTACGTGTTGTTATGCGCCAGGATTTCATAACTCACTGCATGACATTTTTGCCTGATTTGTCAAAAAGGGCATGGTATTGATAACAGTATCTTTTCTTCATTATCTGATAGACTATTTTAATGGAGGAATATAAAGCAATTTCTTTGGCTTTCATATATTTTCATTGTTGAAAAATAAAATGTTGATCTTTTGAAGACGATGACCACGTCTTTGTAAATATGTATCATATCTAAAACCATAAAGATTGTTGTAATCTTAGCTTCTTTTGCTGTTCAGTAGCTAGATAAGAATGTTAATGTTAGATGTAGAAGTACCAGGTTATCTCATGGGATATTAAAGTTTTTGAGTTGTTTTCTCTCTCAGAAGACAAAGACCTATAGTATTTTAGCAGTTCTAATAGGTGATAATATGAAAGATAACTAAAAGAGCCATGGAGATGACATGTGGAGTTCAGAAAATAAACCCAGATTGGCTGAATTGAGGACTTAAAACTGGAAAACTCTTTCTTTCTTTAACTAATAAAACTTAGGCTAGAAGTTTCTCAATGAAATGCAATGACATGCTTAAAGACAAATAGATTTTCTGACTCTAAGTAATACAGTTACATTGTAATGAAAATGCAGAGGTGTTCCCGGTGAAGCATCGCACTAATATTTCATGTATAACCAATGTGGAAGTGATTATATTGCTTTATAAGCAAATGTTGGTAGCATGGTAACAAGAAACATTACAAGCTAATACTGCCTCTATCTGAAGATGTATTGTTTTTGGTAATGAAATATTGTAATAACCTTGCACACCTTTAGAGAAGAACCTCAGCTGTAGCTCTCTGGAGTTATTCTTCAAACAGTATAATTATTCTGCTTAAATAATGATTATGGAAAGAACAGTTACAATAAACAGAACCATAAGAGTGAAATGACCATATTAAATGTTAACAAATGCAGAAAAGGTGGGATAATATATAAGTATGCAGATAGAAAGAAAATATTTTGTCAAAAGTAAAAGCAGTTGATTGCCAAGCGGGTTTTACATTAATATCCTTATCCAAAGCCCACTGGACTAACTAAAAGTGATCTCTAGCACCTCAGTTAAATTCAGTCAGTCTTAAGTTCCTTCCCCTCTTCCACAAGAATGGGAAAAAAGCCGGGACTTCCCTGAATTTCAGTGAATCCAGTTTTTAGGATTTAGGTAGCTTTAGTGTATTTAACAGCTTTCTCTAGAACACAGTGTTGCAAAGATTTATACTTTACTTTTCCACAAAAACTGTAGCCTGGGGCTTCATCAGGATAGTATCTGTACTGAATTTGCTCTTTTAGTATTTGTTTACTGTCAGGGACACCTTGCTCAATTTTTGCACTATATTTGTTCTGGAAATAATGGGAGAGAGAAAAAAGTGAAAACTCTGAGTTTGGGTGAGAAATTGAAGTTGGCAATACAGTTAATATTAAAGTTGACATGCATTTTAAGGTTTTAAAGGAGATTTGAAATAAAATGGTATGCTCTGTAGTATAAGGATGGTTTGAGCATTGCTAGAAAGCTTGTATATTATTTTTTGGTTTCCTCTGAGTGTAAAGTTTGCAAAACTGTATTTATTTTTTTCTCTTCGGATCCAGCTAGATTTTCATACATAGGAATGTGTGCCACATTCATATGTTCTTTGTTCCTTTAAAATACATAACTCTTTCATCATTTAGGGTGTTTGCATAACCCAGTTATTTCTTGTTATGAGGAAATTCAGAACTGAATTAAAAGCTGTCACCTACAGATTTTTTGTGCCTGTTAGCTTAAAATGGAAACAGTCTGCCTCCTCTTCTTGCCACATTATATAGTGGCATGACAATAGTTCTTTTAATTAGGTCATTAAGACATATACAGAAGACCTAACTTGGCAGACCTAAATTACATAAATGTCATAGAAAAGTCAATAGGATGTTTGTTCATGAAATGAGAATCTCGCTAAACAAAAGACTGTACTACTACTAATAAAACTTTGCATCAAGGTTGAATTCATAACACACCACCAGCTGTACTGCACTGAACTGTCTGATGGAAATGTAGTTTGAACTCCAGTGTTTACTCAGTATAGAAGTGATGAATACATGGCTCTAACAAAAATGCCATTTTTTGTGCAAGGTAGTTACCCGGTGACTGAAGATGAGTACTTCGGTTCAGGAATTGGGCATGTCAGATGGCACTGTTCTAACTATGATTTATTTCAATGGCATTTTATTAAATATGCCAATTTCTGTATAGTGTTTGACTTCAGGTGGTGGTGACACAGGAGTTCTTAGAGAATGCACTTCTGCTTCATCATCTGAGATGCTGTCCAGGGCCCTGTTCTAGGATCATGTCAAAAATTGGCATAAACTTGTATGTGAATTTCATTTACACTTTTTCAGGGTCAGTTTCACTAAAGGGTACCAAGGAAGATGCTTGAAGTGTAGTCACACAGCACATGCTTTGTTTTTTATCAGAGAGGTATTGATCAACAGAGTGGGGTTGGTTGTCCTGTTAAACTGAAACTTCACTTCTGAGGTCTGTAACAGTTCCCAAGACAGAATTTCCTGAAGGGAAAGGATAATGCTGTTCTGCTTTTGCTATTTTCTGTGGCTAGCTAACAGGTGCTGTTTGCTCTTCTGTCCTGAAATTGCTGTTTGACCACACACAGGGCTGCATGCCAGTGGAGGCTGATGTAGATCAGAACAAAAACAGCAAACCAGCCTCTGCCTAAATGTGCTAACGTGACCGGCCTCATAACATCAGACTTGAAGGCTTGACTTCCATTGGGGAAGTTAACTATCTGCTATAATACCCTTTCCCTAGCAGAGGGGAGGAAATTCCTAAATGTTGGTAGAGGGTTCTGTTCGTTTGTGAAGTATTAATGAGCTGTCATTATTCTGGTATTGCTTTTTAACTATTTTATACAATGTCACAGCAGCCACATCTTATTCATGAGGTGTGATGCATGAGCTGAGCATGAGGCCAATTGTTTTAAACAAGGACTAATTTCCGTCTTTCCCCAGAACTAAGTTCACTTAAATAGATTTTGAAGAACACAAGAAGCAATAGTCTACTTAAAATCTTGTAGTTCTTTGAAAATACTTGAAATTCCATTCAGTATGTGAATGAAGTCCAAGCAAAACACTTCTGCGTTCCACAAAATAAATCCAGGGTCTGTACTCTTGCCAGCATGCTGGGAGTTGCATTTTCCATCTAAAATGGATTTCTAGCTCATGATTATAATTCTTGTATAAATGGTTAGTTTTTATTGGGAAAGATATTTCTTGGTTTGGAAAAATACTTTTTTTCCTTGGTGCTAAAATCATTGAGGTGGAAGGTTTGCAAAAGAAACTTCAGTATCGGAACCCAGACGAGGCAAAGGGCTAAAAATGCATCTTAAGGACCATTAGTCAGAACAATTTGAGGTGACAGTAGCCAAGATTTTTTTATATATGAAGTTCATCAAATAGAAAGTTGGTTTCTTTAGCTGGAGAAAATGCCTGAAGGGGGATATTTTTGCTGCAGTTGCTAGGGAGCAGCTTACACTGTATCTGTGGGATGTAATGTGAGTCGTGTAAAATGCACTATGCTGATAATTTACCTCAGAGTGGTTGGAGCAGAATATTACATCCACAGAGCACATCTCATTGTACAAAAAATGAAGATGAGATGGATGCTCTTAGTAATGTTAGGTGACAGAGCCACTGTGGTGTACAAGGCACAGTACACATGTCAGTCGGCTGACAGGAGCATGTCAGGACTACATGATCCTTAGGTCTATGATTAGGTGAGCAAAAAATTAATACATTGGCTAGATGGGAGGAAAGAACACAGCAGAGGAGAAGTAAAACCTGTGTTTTCATGTATTTGACAGATCTTTGGAATGAACAGTCCTGAGAATCCCAACTAGTGTAGTCTTATTTTTAAGACCAGCTCACTTGACTGGAAGTCTGTGCTACCAGTAGTATGTTGTTTAACAAAATGAGGATGGCTAAATCAGAGGGGGATCTGAACTAGGCCTGCTCCAAAGTGAAAATGCTCCACTGCATTTGGAAACAAAACTGCTTAGCTATGAAATGTCAACATTTGTAATATAAACCTCTGTAATTACTTGGTTATAGGATTTTGTAATTTTATTTCAGAATCTATCAAATTGGAATTTTTTTGGTTGAAAACACAACTTTAACAGTTCAATATTATTAAAACTATAAATGCAATACTTAAATTATACAGCTATAACACTGGTTACTTGTTTTTATAGTATTAAGCATTTCCAAAAATTATCAAAATATTGCTATTTTATATGCAAAATATTGCATTTTAATATAATAGTTGAAATCTCACCAATATTTTTTCCTTACTACATCAATACAGTGATACTGTCTTTAAGTTAACTGCTTCACTCATTTGAACACTGGTGCAAGTTTGTCTCACATAATGTACACAGAGATTGAGTATGTTTTCGTCAGCAATTACTGCATTTGTTCAAAGTGAATTAGAAAATCAAAAATGTTAGGAATACTCTTTAATTAGATGATTAAAGAATCCAGCAAGTAGTGTGATGTTCAGATAAAAACAAAAGGTATTCTGTAGCATTTTTAGGCCATCGTAGAATTCAGACAGGACATGAGTTGTACTGTGCATTTAAAGTACCACAAAAGGGTGTGTCATTTCTTGAAATACTGTATGGCATATATTTATAGTTTTCAAGCAATTTTATCTTTCCAGGCTCAGCTGCCTCACCTTGAAAGATGCTTTCAAAAAGCACTCTCACAGTGAGCTGTCTGAAAACATGATGTTATTCCTAACAACAGTTTGAAACCCATTGGACTTGGCCTTCACAAAACTTTGTGAACAGATACTATCAAAATGCAGTTGAAGTTAATGAAGTTATGTGTACTAGCTACACTAGCCAAAGATTAAAAAAAAACCTTTTCATAATCTGCTTTTGCAGATTATTGACTTCTCCAACCTTCTCTAAATATTAGAGGGTTTTGGGTTTTTTTTCCCTTCTCTAATCAACCTTTAGGTATTTGACTCTTACAACAGTTTGGCTCCTCTTAAGTTTTTCATAAAGATACAACTTTTTTTCCCCAAAGACAACTTTTAGTATTGAAGAAACAAATTGATTCCAAAGGCTCTGTTCACGGTACTGTCGTAAAGTGACAGCTCCTTTGGAACAGATTTGCTCCACATGCATTGTTCTGAGAAGCCATTTCTGATTTTTGAAATGCTCCTTTTTAAACAAAATATAATAACTTCCTTCTGTGGTTTTTATATTTTTATATAACTGATTATATTTTATAAGCTTTAATTATTATTGAATACATTTACATGTCATTTAGCTGTTTGGGTTTGCTTTTGTGAATGAAGAATGTAAAATTAAAAATTCAAAAGAAAACAGGACTTAATTGCTAGATGTAATTGCTGTGGTCTGCTATCCCACTTTAGTTTTACTTCACTTCTGAAATAGCATAATGCATTTCTGTTAGTAACACAAGGAAGAATATTTTGTAAAGAAAGAGTCTGAAAATATTTTTAATCTATCTCTTAAAATGAAGTACATTATTTCTACTCCTTTCCTTCTATTCAATTTAATTGTTCAGATTTGGACAGTGGGCATGGGAAACACCCAGGCACAGTCAAATACTTTTGCTTTCCTTGGTACAGTGAAAATATTTGCCTTTTTTAGAATGTCTGTTTTTGCGTATCTCCCAGAGATAATTTTTTTCAATGGAAATGTTTGGTACTTACAAGAAGATTGTTGTGATTTTTTACCAGTAATGATCCCAATACTCACAGAAACCCTTTCTAAACTAACATTGAAAAATCTCTATAAAAGCTAGCTAGGACTAAGAGATTGTTATGCATTTTTTCTGAAGCATTAGAGCAGCAAAAAAATAATTAATTGTAATTGATTTTGTAGTTTGGCATTTTTCAAGTCTTTTTTCTTGCCCTGGATAATGCCTGTTTTATTTGATATCGCAGATGGGAAGTTGCATCGTTTCTGCAACATTTTTGTATTAGATTTATAGTTTGCTTTCCAACTAACTTAACTCTGTGGAGAGGACATTGTGTTGGGGGCTTTTTACAAACCTGAAGCAGATTTGATGCAAAGTACTGGATCCAAATAGCTAATGTCTCATGGAAGGAAGGGACAAAAGTTGGAAAATAAATCTAGAATTGGAATATAAATGTTTAAATGGGATGTAATTTGCCCATTCTAAGTACCAGTGCTGTCTGGATTGCTTAGCCATAAATTAAAACCTACTTTTTTTCTGAAGTCCAGCTCTAATTAGCACCTTTTTGTAAAACTAGACAAAGTTTTGTTCTGTCTTGTTTAAAAACAAGCCTTTCAATCTGCAAATGCCACCTGAGTTGTCAAATATTCACAGAGACCATACTCAGTCTTACATAATGAAATAAGATTTTTCTTTTATGTCTGTTGTCATGATTTAAACCCAGACAGCAACCAAATATCGCACAGCTGCTTGCTCACCCCCTCACCAGTGGGATGGGTGAGACAATCAGAAGGGTAAAAGTGAGAGAACTCATGGGCTGAGGTAAAGGCAGTTCAGGAGGTAAAGGCAAAGCTGAGCAAAGCTGAATGAGGCATCACCCTGGGAACAGCAGTCCCATGGGCAGGACAGCCAGGCCTCCACCACACCTGCAGTGCCTTGGGAAGACAGTGCCATGGTTCCAATTGTCTCCCCTTTCCTCCTTCTTTCCCCACTTCATATCCTGGACATGACATCACGTGGTCTGGAATGTCCCTTTGGTCAGTTGGGGTCACCTGTCCCAGCTGTGTCTCCCAGGCACCCCCAGCCCCCTCTCTCTCCAGTGTGGCCGTACAAGGAGCACAAAGGGCCTTGGCTCAGGGTAAGCCCTGCTCAGCAAGAACAAAACATCTTGGTATTATCAACCCCGTGGTCAGCACAAATCCAAACACAGCCCCCGGCCAGCCACTGTGCACAAAGTTAACTCTACCCCAAGCAAAATCAGTAGTCTCTGAAGGAAGATGTGATTTTTAAGTAAATATCTCTCCATGAGGGTCATTCATAGAGACTGCAGTTTACTGATATTTTGCTGGAGTTACTCTTGGTATTTCTATTTGCTGAAATCTGTAACAGCAACATAGTTCAGTTTGTGAGACAGCCACACACTATTGCAAAATAGCATGCATTTCAGTGTCATATTTCATTTTAGTGCTGTCCCACCAGTATTTGTTATATTATATGTAATAGTATAACAAATCATGTTAATTATTATGGTATTCCTTTTTACATGTATGTAATTTGGATGCCCTTGCATGAGGCAGAATACAAAAAACTACAACAGCCCCTTCTCCACAGTACCTGAAGTTTACTATTAATGATTCAATCCACATTAGATATATGAATTATAGGGTATATCTGCATTTGTAATTTTTGCTGTCAAGAAAAAACATTTTTAAAGGGAGGGAAATATCTTCTAGTGAGCTGTATTTTCACAGACTTTAGGTTCTAATCTGATGGGATTGTTGACAATCCTCTAATGGATTTCTTAGGTCAACTGAGAATTCAGTTTTTTATCACAAAAATTTGTAAAATCAACATGATTTATGATGTCTGGCTACTGTCTTTGCACTTTCAGTACTTCTTCATTTTAAAATAATACTACAGAGAAAAACAATACAGTAATAGTAGTGGGTTGTAATTTTATCAGTCATGATACTTCTTGCTGATTTTCTTGGAAAAAAAATTAAGTAGGCTTTGGCACTAAGCTGTTAAAACTCAGATATTTACAGGAGGCAAAATTGTGAACTCTCTATTTCCAGAGCAGCAGTTACCCAAAAAGTGTAGGCACTTATATGCAAATCCTGAGCCCTCTCAGGAAAATGTTCAGGAATTTGAGATATCACACAGCAAAAATACCGGAATGCTGCTGCTTCTGCTCCCTTAATAAATATCTATAGATACTGTGTTTGAACTGCCTTAATTGCTGTGCCCAAGCAGGGGCTGGCATTCAGTTAGTTAGGCTGGTTTACATCACATACATACAATTTTTAAATGTCCAGAAGTAGCAATTGAGTGACTAGTAGAGTAATTCAAAGACATCATTTCAAAGTGAAATCGTGATATCCTTAGTTCCATCTATTCTGTAGTCTTAATGTTACATTGTTCCTGATGAACATCTTACCTAGACAGTACCTGCATGTTTTCAAAAGGCTGAATGAACTTTGGGCTGCTCACAGACAGCGACTGTGGGAGGGACAATCCTTCCCTGCTGTTTTATGTTGGAATCACAAGCCAGGGCTGGAAGCTGTTTCAAGTGACAGCACTGTAGCTACTCGAGGATGTAGCCTATCCCAGTACACATCTGCATTGTAATTTTGGTACTATAGATGTTTAGACTTACATTAAAAAGTTTGGCCTTGCTGTGCAGAAGTGATCCAGAGATCCTGAACAGTAGTGAATCATCTTATTCTGCCATTACACCCTTAATTTTCACTACAGTGTTTATCCCAGCATTTCCACCCACCTCTGGAATGGCTGTAAATTGGTTATTCAAGTTATAAGAAAAAGAAAAGAACCTAGAGCAGCGAGACAAAATAGAATGTACAGTGAATCACAGCCAAGGTCTAACAGTCCTGTTTCTCCTAATAAAGACTCCACTACTGCTGCTCAGCAAGCAACAAATTTAAATTCCTTTAGTCCCACCCACAGCTCTGTGTTCTGAAAGAAAAGATGCTTCTGTGGTGTAGTTCGTATAAATTAGATAGTCCCACCAAATGGTTGGTTTCTGCAAGAGAGACCAGGTTGTCTCCAGCCATCTGAAGATGGAGGTGAGGTTGGACAAAGCAGGTAGCTGCATTTCAGTCAGTGAAGAATAATTTAAGGGGAATTGTGTTAAAGCTGATTAGTGTCAGTCTGCCCAGGTGGTCACCCCCTGTTCCTTTCTATGCACAGACCAGCAACTCTTTCTGTGTAAGAAAGCCACAGACCTATGTAAGAAGGTCTTTCAATGACTATTTTACTAGGCAGAGACTCACCAGTAAGCAATTTCCCTCTTCTTGCTGCAGTGTGGCATCAAGTTCTAAACCATGGTTGACTCCTCTTTCCAGCTCTAAGGACTGTGAATAAGGCATGAATTAAGTTACGTTGCCAAGATCTCTTTAATCCAACTTTTAAATGTAAATAAAGTTGCAGGAGTTGCACTGCAAGTGAGCTTTGTTATGATAGTGTCCTTTGGGAGATGTCATGGAGTCTCCTTCTCTGGAGATACTCAAAACCTCCCTGGATGTGATCCTGTGTAACCTGCTCTAAGTGATCCTGCTTTGGCAGGAGACTTGGACTAGGTGGAGCTTCCAACCTCAATGATTCTGTGATTCTGCGTTCCTCTGGGAATGAAGCTGAGAACTCTGATTGGTTGGGGTTTTTTAAACTGATGAAAGTACCTAAATCAGTAACACTGTCTTCTTAATTTAGCAGTTGCTTTTAAAAGGCAAGTAAGAGGACCCACCGAGGAACCACATCACTGGTTAGTCTTCCAGATTCTGGAGATGCTGAACAGGCCTCACATGCTGCATGTGAGTTATACTTGTTTAGTGCAGACTTGGTTTTGTTGTTTGTTGTTGGGGGTTTCTTAACTGCCAACTAATCTTGAGGAAACTTGTGATCAGCATTTCCTTGATGATAAATGACGGAAGTAAACAACTAAGAGCTCCTTGTCTGCTTTTCTGAAGTATGGGACCATTCAGATGGATAGCACCCACAATACAGCAGACTCATTTGCACTTTCCTACTCTCCAGCTGCTGTGTTTGGTATCATAAGATATGGGGTTGGGAAGGTATGCCAGAATTAGTCATTCTTTGAAGAATGAGATTTTGATGAATAGAAACAGGGGTTTTGTTCACCTTTTCTAAATGGAATGTGAGACTGTACAATGATCTTTCAATAGCGCTGTATAGGGGATCTCTTCTATACTTGCATTAGAAAATCCTAAAGATAAATGATAGATCATTGTTTCCCTTTCCTAGAACAGAAAACTGGCATGGAATAGTGAGAGCTTGTAGTCAAAAAAGCATTTGTCAGTAATGTATGGTTTGGGCCATGTGTCTGGCTCATTTTCCCCAAACATTACAAGGATTTTCTGTGGTCTAATCTGGTATGTTCTAGATGTTCAAAACAAAACAGAACAATTGCACTACATATATATTTTGTAGTCTTTGTGAATCTGTTTGGATTCAAAGCCCCCTGAAATTATAAAAAAAAGTGTATCTGATAAAGATATACCTTTCTGATAACAGCACTTTAATTAAGCGTTGTTTTTCACCAAAATTGGTGATAGAGAAAATTACATATAATTTAGATTACAAATCACTGTTAATACCAATTAAAATTAAGATTACTATCTGCCACTTGTATTCTTTGTTACACATCTGATGACAGAAAAGATAGGTATGAAATACTGGTATGATGGGAAAGGCTTCCTTGGCCTTGCTGCCAATCCTTTATTAACTCAAGCAGAAAACTTGGCAGGTGGAGTTGGGCTGACCCTTTGAGAAGGGCATTATCCTTTGACCAAAAGACCTGTTTCAAACCACAAGTCAAGAAACAGGATTAATAGGTGTGAAAAGCGCTTGTGTGCAGGCCACAGCCCGCACAAAAAAGGTTAAGGCAAGATTCAGACAAAGAGTAAGGCAGAGAAATGGAGAAACAGCCATGTGGTTATGTGGCTGTTACTTTGTTTACTAATGACCATACCTAAAACTAGTTGTCCTGTATAGAAAACTGAAGGAAATAGTCATTTGGTTATTTTGGAAACCTCAAAAAAACCCCAAACCCACTAACAAAAAAACCCAAAAAACCCAACAACAAGCAAAACCAAACCCAAAGAAACAAACAACCAACCAAACCAAAAATCCACTGGGGAAAAGCTATTGCTTTCTACCTCTGAATTTAACATGTAAGTTATTTTAATGTAAGTTTTTTTTATTTACTCCTGAACACTGGAATACTTTGTCTAACACAGGCGTCTTCATGCAAAGGGCAAGAAATAGCAGGTGACACCTGGATAAATGTCTAAATTCCGCTGTATGATGATATGCATTCAGGGACTGTCTGCTGTGTCCAAACAATTTTTTTTCACAGAATGTTAAGAGCCTAGTAGACAGAAACTTTAATGGCAATTGGTACCTATAAGAGTTAGAATAATGCAGGCAATAAATAATAAGAATGGTCCTGTTCAAGCCAAAGGAATACTTAGCCTGACTAATTGTAGCGGGGGAAAAGGTTTTTACCATTTTCATAATTTTGTTCTTCATATGTATGTCTTGGGCTATCAATCATCTTTCTTTAACTGAAGCCAGCTGGCAGGTGACACTGCAGTTTATCAACCACCAGTAAATAAAATGTTATGATCCAGAAAAATTCAATTCCCAGATCCCACCCCTAAAAATCAATAAAGCTTCTCCTCCAGCTAAAGCATTTCTTACGAGCATTCATTTTTTAAATACAGCATTTTTCGTCACCTTTCCTTAAAGATAAGATCAAAAACCAAATTAATATTAAAAGCAATGAAAACTCTGGTACTAGAAAAAAAACTCTTTTTAGTTTCCATAAACATTTTCTATTTGGGTTAACAAAGTTATTTAAAATTAATAAGGATTAAAAGATTTACTATATGGGTCCTTAAAAACTAAAATCATGTTTGGAATTTTGAATACTTCTACTGTAACTTTACCCTCACTCTCTGAAGCTCCTGTTCCCTAGTTAAACATCACAAGACCAGCTACTATGTTCTATAAGATTTTATTGCACTAACATATATCATAATACACCTAAATAACATTGTTTTTGTCAGTCAGCACCCAGCTGTGGTTTAGTTTGCAATTTCAAACTATAAAGAAATAATAAAATCCAACTCAATCTTCATTAGTTTTTACATCTTTCCCTTTAAATATTTTGATACACTCTCATTCAGGAGGTGGCAGAGAAGTATGACCAGTCCAGTCATGGAGGCACAGGGGTCTGTGTGCTTTGCAGCTGAAGTCTAATAAGTTTAATAAGCTGCCAGACTGTGCAAACACCTGTTCCACCTGTATATATATATTTTTTTTTGTAAATCAAAGCTGTATTTAAACTTTCCTACTGTCATGGTTGTATAAAATTAAACCTCCTGGAATTCTTTGTGTCACCTTCAATTATTGCCAGTGACATCTAGATTCTAGTATTTTACGGTCTTGGCCTCAAAATAGGCTGCTGTTAACTTCTAGGATATTAACCATTTGATGCATTCTCCTTCTTCCTGATCTTTTCCAATGGCCTCTAGAGCTCTTTAGTCAAAGAGGTTCCTACAGCTTACTCTTGGTGCAAACTGAAGTGTTCAGCCCTTCACGGAATCAATGGAGTCTAACAACTTTATCATATAAATATCCTTAAAAAGATTCTGGGACATTCACTGATTGACACAATATGGTCAGTTGTCTATTTGCTCTGTATTCAGTGTACAATGAATTGTGTTACTTTCTAATCCCAGGCTCCTCTTCAGAGAAGCCTGTGCAGATCTCTGAAGAAATACCTATTCAGACCCTGTTGCTTCAACCCACCTCTGTAATCAACCACCACACCTTTAAGATGAATCTGGATGGAATGTAATCAAATTCTTAGGAAAAGAGAAAAATATCCATATGGAATTCTAACAAATTGACTTGTTAGCTCATGTTCACTAGTACATGTTTTAGCTCAAAAAAAGTTATGTAACATAGGAAGGAAAAATTGTACTTTGTTCATCATTATGCTTATTAAAAACAAGCTTGAATCTGGGGGGGTTGTTTGGTTTAAGCTGAGCTGCTTGCATGCTCGTAGATTTCTGAATGGGAATAATACTAGTACTCCTACAACTTAAAAAAATTATGGGGCATATTTACAATGGGAAAGAATTATAATCTTCTTATCTTGAAGATAAGTCATATGGACAAACGTACTTAATCAAGTAACTCCAAGCAAAGATGAAATTCCAAGAAACCATCATCAAATAAGACCCAGAAATAATCTCAGATCTCTGTATTAAATTTTGAGCCAATTCACTAAATTAAAAGGATTGGAATTATGTTCATGTTTGTTCTGACAGTTACATTTTCCCGGTTTACCCCAGAACATCAAGAAGGACATTATATGCTGGTAAATTTAGTGGCATCTTACTCAATAACTAGAAATATATTGAAGCTTACATTTCTAAGAAGCATTTACAAGGAGATAGCTGCTAAAAATTCTGTCCAGTGTGTGGAACACGCTATTTGGGGCTTTTCGGTAAGGGAAAATACAGAAATATAAGAAAGAACCTGTAAGTCAAGACAACCATTTTCCCAGTTGTTTTTGCTTATCTGGCAGTAGGATTTCTTTTTCTCTCCTGAGTAAGGTTTTACACTGACTGGGGATAAAGTACAGCATTTTTTGTGGTTCCACTCAGAAAGCCATCTCCAGTCCTGAGATAATCCAGCAGTGGCCCTTTTTCCGCCCAGCAGGAGCTGTGTAGTTTTGCCTTGCTCCAGGACGCAGCAGGACTCCCTGCAGCCTTTGGCGGAGTGACCGGCCCTGCCTTGAGAGCACCAGAGACTCCCCTCCTGGGACACAACCTGCCCATCATCCCCGGCCTGGCTGCTAAAGACATCAGCAAATACACTCTCATGTCAAAGCCATGCTTGGCACTGAGAGTCTCAAGTTCAGTTGTGGTAGTTCATTGTTGGGACAATGAACTCGCTGTTGGAAACAAATGATGTTCCAGCGCCTCTGGAAACAACATCATGTAACTCTGTGGTGCGTTGGGGCAAATTCAGGACACCAAGTTGAAGCTCTGTCTGGTTCTAGGTACTTTTGAGAATAAGGATTCCATGGTTCTTTAGCTTTCTAAAAAATTATTTGCCTACATTAGAAAATGGAAAATCTACCAGGAAGACAGACGGTTTTCTGGTTTGAAAGCCTTTGGGAAAAGTAAAACTAGTTTGTTTCGCCTTGTCATCTGGATGAAGAAATAAACCATGTCATGCCTTTAAGAAAAATAATCACACTTTATTCTTCCCCAAATAGTAATATTGGTGCAGGGAAATGAGGAAAGCTGTATTGCAAGTACTCTCTCCTAATACTACATTTGCTTTATTCTAATTTTCATATAAAAAGAATTACTTGCATGTTAACTATCAGAAGAAAAATCAGAACCCTTCTACCATTAGATAACCTAATGCCAAAAGCACTGCCACAACAACCTTCCTGACATTATTTATGTACAGAAGGGAGACAGTCAGTATCTATTATGTTGTTTTCTTCATCAGCCCCCACCGCAGGCATGCTGAGGTTTAGTGTCTGAGACAGGGAAAACAGCATTTGGCTACATTCTTGCACTGAGGCGAGAAAGTCCTGACCAAAGCCAGCACAGTGAAAAAAGGGGTATTTTGTAATAAATATGAGATGGATGGTATTGACAATCTGACAGGGCAAATCCTTGTTTGCAGTGGGAATGACTTGCAGTTAGCAGATAAGGTCAGACAGAGGATGTTTCGTATCCAAGTCATCGTCAGCTACAAAAAAAGTTACTACTTTCCCCCAGGGCAATTGGCTTGTCATTCACACCTGTCTTTACCGTTTTTTCTGATAGAAATCTGACTTTTTTATTCTTGAAGCCTGTATGCTAACTATACACCTGTGTATCCTGGGCAAAGCAGGTAAAGGGGGGAAACACAGGCTTCCATTATCTAAACCAACATTTAAATACCTAAACAAAGCAGCCAGTTCCTTAGTTTGCTCATAAGGTATTTTAGTAATTAAATATCTTATTCTTGACTGTATTCATAGACATTTTGCCAAGGAAGGTTCTACATTAAAATCTAGAAGACTTATACATCACTCTAGAGTTTATTATTGGTTATTACTTTTATGCTCTTCCAGAATATCCCATCCATCACGAATTTACTACAGGTCACTGATCCCACGTGAAAGTCAGGCTGTGTTACACTGAGTAGGGAAGACAACTGCTTGTGTTATGCACACCCCAGAGGCATTCTTCTCAGAGGAGGCATGGGAGAAGCTCATAGATTTCCTGGCAATAATTTCTAAAAAAAGACATGAAGTTTTGACACTCCTTTTCAGCTTTGAATTGTCTGGGTAAAGCAGCATGGTACTATTCAAACCTCTCTAGTATCACTTGAGATGATCCACTCCAGATCTGCAGTAAAATGCCATGACCTCTTTGTGTATGTAACAACCCAACTCTCTGTATTAATTACATAAGAATGGCACTCTTTTTACTCTACTCTCAGCAAACCTATCACCTGATTCATGCAAAGGAATCGCTTCTATACCTTTCACAGAATTATACTCTGCAGAGTGAAACATGGCAGAATTTTAATTCAGTCTACCTCTTTTCTTCTTGAAAGCATCAATGAGCATCCAGAGAATGCAGGGAGATAGTGAAAATTCTTACCTGTACCTTTAATATACTGTAAGAATCCTTTTCTTACTAATAATACATGTGAAAGAATGAGCTTCAATGGACTGATTGGTTCCAGGTGCTCTAACTATGCCTCAAATGATAACAATGAAAGCAGGGTTTTTAGAGATAGGAGTAAGAAAAGAATGTATTTAATATGTACTTTAAGAAATAACTTTATATCCATTCATTTTATGGGCACTAATCTAACCACGCATTTTTAGTACATACTCAGTTTTTGCACTAATCTAAGATTTTGTCAAGGCATCCCTGTTGTGCCTTTGTGAAGCAGAATTTGAATAAAATGCATGAGTAAAAAGTAGAACACACTAAGGAACAAATCACACCATACCAAAAAAAAAATTGCACATCATATTGTAACAAGTATATAACCTTTTACACCGTGAAACAAGAGGAAAGTATTTTTCTAGTGTACTCACTTGGCACTCAACCTTCATCTGTGGGATCCTCATCTGTGTCACTTCCTATAATAGTGAATTGAAATAAATTAATTTTCAGTTTTCATTGTTTGCTGTGCTCTCTCACCTTCCACTTGTTTATTGTTACTGGTTTTTGTGAGCCTCTCATGAGTTTTTGGTGAAAAGGCCAATGTATATTCAGCCTTCTAATCTTTGGAATAGGGAATAGATTACTAGAAAGAACGGGAAAATTACCAAATATAAATTGACATCGCTGGAAATTAGTTCATTCTGAGCTTTATCCCATTATCAACTGAATTCTGCACAATGCAAATCAAAACACATGGAAATAAAAAAAGGAAAATCAAATTATTTTCAACTTCTCTTTAATAAATTTCATTTCTAGTAGAGAACCAGAGCATCTTCCCTTCATAAGTATAAACAGAAAGCAATGAAAAATGAGTTTGAGATTGGATGAGGATCCTGGTACAAGAAGCTGATACCAGAGGGATGGAGGGTAGGAGTGCACAGTAGGGTGACAACTCCAGGAAATGTGTGTGTGCGGGGGGTGTGGGTGTGTTTGTCTGTCCTTCCTCTGAAGGAAGGACAGAAAGAAACAGGAGAGGGTGGCAAGAGATTAAAAGACTGGAGAAAAACAAGTGTCTAGACAACAGAACTAATAACTCAGCAAGAAGGTTAAGAATGGAGCTTGGAGGTGCTGGGGTGCGTTTCCTAAGCAGAGTGCTCATACTTTGCAGGCAACGGCTGTGCAACTGTGGTGAGAAGATGGGAGTGAGACCAAGGAATGGGCAGGTAGCCTGTAAAAGTGGGTTATTTTTGAAAACGACAAGATTTGCATGCTGAGTCAGCATTATCACTTATTTAAATATATACTCCTGAAAATCCCAGAAATGTGACATTTAGCTTTTAACTTTTCTGTTGTATCAACATAATCAATAACTTGAACTTTTTAATGCCTATTTCACAATCAGCATTTCAACTGAACCAAAGTGAGCCCTGCAAGCATAGAAGCAATATGGTCGACTTTCGCAGTACAAATGTTTTATACTTCCATGCTCTTATTAATCACTGTTTAAGGTCCTAACACTGTTCATGGTAGATGTACACTTCTGGATAGTAGCTTTGTTAGCTAGAATAGATGCAGACATTGACAACGTATTCTGTCCTTCTTATGTTTTGTTTCTTTAGCAAGAATATAGTAAGATCTGCTAAGGATGGAACCTGCAGCACATTTGTCAGAGAAGTAATTTGAAATGGCCACTCAGCTCTTTCTGTGGCTTTATTTGCAGCACAACATAAAAACACAATTTATTATTTTCTTGGGCAGAATAACGAACTGCAATTCAATAAATCAGAAGCTGAGGACAGGCTGAGGTAGGACATTGTATTTATGCACTGCTAGAGAGAGCAGTGGGGCCTCAAAAACATCCCCCATGCACCATGGACCTCTGAGTGATCACCAGTCCTGTCTGCCTCATGATACCACTGCTGTATCACTGCCAGACATGAGCAGGCTCTGTGCTGGTGCATTTGTGCCTTTCCCTTCTCATTCCAGGGCTGGACTATTTGCAACAGTACTGTATGAAACTTTTAAGAAATCACTGAAGCGTATCGAACATAAAGACCTCACAACAGTGTATTAAAACAAATGACACTAAATCCTCATCTGAGATTTTGAAGACACAGAACCCATTTATTTCTCTAGGCATCAGGACTTTAAGAGTTAAATTTATATAATCTGACAATATGCAGCATTTGTAGAGTTGCAGCTGGCTTTTCGTAGGTATTTTCCAAATAAAAACTATTTTATGTGCTGAGAATCCTGAGATGGAGCTGTTGAGAGTAATTAGGGAAATATAACCTTCCCCAGGAGTGATATGCTTTTGGAAACAGATTTTGAATCTTTTTGTTATGAAGATAACTTATTGTTTAAAGGGAACTGTACAGTTTCTCATGTTTGCATAATTATACCTTTATCTTGCCAGCTCACTGTGGAAAGCATCATAATGGAAGATGAAAAAATGTTGTAAGGGTGATGGAAATCTTTCTATCCAGACAAATCAGAGGTAGACCTCTGCTATTGTTTTAAAGTATCTGTCAAGAGGTATAAAAAAATGCTCTTGTAACTTGTAATTTTAATTTTGTTACAGTCAGTATAATGCTTCTTTCATATTAACATAGAACTGGTACCTTAAGTGAGCACTGAGGTCATGAAAGGAGGAACCACAACCATGGCAAACTTGAGTATCCTAGTAGTAGTGTTTTCCTCTATTATTCACTGATTTATCTCCAGTTCAAATGCAACATGCAGGGCTTAAAACAAATTTTCTGAACTTGGAATTCAGAAGAATTTCCAAAGGCTTCCTGACCACAATGTAGCTTTTTGCAATGAAAGCAGCAAAATTGCCTATTCATTGCAAGGCTACAAAGACACAGAGATGGATGACTTTGGATCAGTGATACAAGTTTTTTTATGTTATTATTTTAGTAATGAAGCAGAGGAGGAGGAAAATCACAACGACTCAGTGCCAACATATGACCAAATTATGAAGGCACATTCTAAATGAATTAATTAAAAAACTGGATACATGTCAAAGGAGATTTGAGAAGTTCATGCTTTGAAGATTTTAACAAGTTCACTCCTGAGACCAATCTTGAGGCAACCTATTCTCAATTACAAACCTTACTGTGGTCTATTAAAGTCATGAAAAGGACTCCCTCTGACCTGGATGATTGATCAATTAAATTTTTCTCTGCATAATGGCAGATGACTCACCTAGCAATGCTGACCTTTTTATGAGAGTCTCATGCTGGGATCAGGACAAGCTAGCCAGCAGGGAGAAACACAACAGAAGAGAAAAATAACTGGAATGTGATTCAAATTTGTGATGCAAATTGATCACATAATTCACAGATCATAAGAAATGCTACATCATACAGCAGAGACTGCTAAAGAGTGACCCGTCACTCATGAGTTCTTTTTATATCAGGGCTCTGACAGTGGAACAGTCTTGTTGAGTCTCCTAATACCCTAAACCAGAATGGAAACCAATCAAGTCTGATTGAGAACTCAAATACCCATAAGAAACAGCATACAGTGCCTAACAGATTAAGATACCTATCCAGTGAAGTAAAGGTCAAGTACCGTTGAGAAAAGAGAAGAACCTACTGCACACTGTGCTTACACTAGGCTTAAATTATAAAGCAAACCCTTTGTCAGAGGTTTATTCTAGTATTCTCAAAAAATAACTTAATAATACTAAGTGTTTAGATGATTTCATTTATCATTTTAGAAATCAAAATATTTATCAATGAGTTCACTCACTTGAAGTGAACAGATTTGGTCTAAAGATAGTTATTCAGAGAGAGATAATGTTTTATCTCTGCTAGTAATGTCAGTATATGTGAAAAAGCCAAACAGTTCTGTCATGGACCAGGATGATGCTTAAGAAATGGAAAACATCTCTTCTGGAGAGTTCATTACTCTTTGTTGACACCTGGCTGGTCCAGTATTAAACACTTACATTTATAGCATATGCCAGTATGAAAAATAAGGCATTATGATTGCATACACAGAAACCCTTTTGAATTCTTCACAGCTAACTTGTACAATATTTTCACTTTTTACTAAACGATTTCTTTCAGAAAGTTTTCTTATAAATGCTTGGTCATACAAGGATAGTCATTCATTTGTCATGCCTTTTAAAAGTGTATGAAGTCTACCTAGGAAGCCTTTGTTGCAAGACTAGGTTTTTTTCATTTTCCGTTGTGTTTGCTGAGTAATTTAAACTACAAATGGAAAGTTGGTTTGCCTGAATGTTGTTTGTAACAAAGGCTGACAATCTACTAAAGTTTTCTGGCACCGAAACTTAAAAATCCACTGTTAGCAAGAAAACGCTCTCCCAGTTACTGAAAGAACGGTAGAAATCTGCATTTTTCAAATGGCAGTCAGCAGATAAAACAGGTAATGTCCCTCTACAACCCTGCCTTCATTCTTGTCTCTATATTGCAGTTGCCTTTAAAATGCTGGAAATGTACAAAATTGTTCATACAGCCCCTACTGGAAATAAGCTTCCTTTTTTACTACTTCCTTTCTCACTCACTATATAAACACACACTTGCAGAAATCCCGCAACTATTTGTGTCTGTTCCATAGCCTGTGGCCAGAAGTTTTGTTTTACCAGTTCTAGTGAAAACTGGCCTGCATGTGTTTGTCTGTAGATTAGCAAACCTTCACCAAAATTAAATACTAAAAGATGATACGTAACCCATTATTTGGAAGTGCAAGAATGTTATATATGTATGTATGTATTACAAAACTGGTTGGCTTTAGTGAAATACCTTGATAATAAGGACCATATAATATTTGCATCTCCATTTAACCTTGGTTCTCCTTCTGGTTGCTGAGCACTGAAAAAAATCAAAGCTTGTTTGTTTTTGTATGGTTCTGTATACCTACCTTATGGGACACACTGTAGGTTTGAGGGGGGAAAAAAATCTGTGTTTCAAGAAGAAATCTCACAGGAATTAAAATAATTTGAGTAATGGCCAAGATTTTCAAAGAGATCTACAGTTCCCTAATTTCCCCTGCTTGAGAAAGGCAGAATTCACATGCTCCAGAAGCATTAATTAGCTAGTCTAATTAAGGTATTATAAAAATGTACAAATAAATTACTCTCCATTTTTTGTATGAAGCAATCTTTTTTTATACATTGTTATGCCTACTTGTTAAAAGACCACATACACTTGCAGTGTAGGAGGATTTTAGTACCTAGGCACAGACTGTAAGTGCGTGACAGGCAGAAAATCTGCAGTGACCTTGCAGTTTTGGCACTGGTCTCTTTTTGGTGCAGTACAGCACATGCAGCAACTTAGGGGCAAGTACCTGCTCCACTGGCAGGCCAGAAGGGAAAGTCCTGAGAAGTGTTAGAGGGGACCTTTGGCTCTTTGGAGTTTTAAATGAATGGTCAATTTAGCCGGACCATGCACTGACTCCATTTGGCTGGATTTGTTTCTAACAGAAAAGTTTGAAAACTCTTTACAAGGTACAGGAGAGCTGTACTCAATACAGTGTTCTAATGCCTGGGCAAAATTTGTAGCAATAGAGATGGGATTTGTAGATGGTCCACATTTAAGATTATTAAAAATTGTTGTGAAATCCTTCTCTTATCCATTCTGCATTTCAGATTACTCTTCAGAATGTGAAGGGAGACAATTAAAATACAAAAAAAATAGACAACTAAATTAGCTGTTTCACAAAGATTACTAAAATGTTGTAATTGCATATAATTATCTGTAACTAGATAGAAAAATATGTGCCATTGGAGATGTAACAAGAAGTTACTTCAGACAGCTGCTCTTTTCTGCCAGAACAGGCTGTGCTCAATTATGTAAAATCAGAATAATACAAAAGCATATTTTTATATTTTAAGGGTATAAATTAGCTCTTACAATTTATTGAGATATTCTCTATGTGGCTACACAGTACTGATCCTTGTGGGAGAATGTATTTTGAAGAAACTTATAAGAACTAGGTTTATTTTTCTTAATTCCATGCTAATTCTCTCCAATCATATTTCAAGTAGGGAGTGCACAGTGGTGGTCTGGTGAAGATCTGGGTGGGGAGCCATGACTGAGGAAGAAGGTAAAGCATCTGTGCTGAGACAATGGCTTAGCAGCCTATTAGCAATTTTTGCAGATGTTCCAAGGTAATTTGTAAGAGGGTTCCTGTCTAGTTTCATTTCCTTCTCAGCTTTACATAATGTCTCTGACCTAAAGAGACCAATGAAACCTGTAAGTCTGGACTTGAAAAGGCTTGCCAGGACAGCCTGCAGACATTTTGAACCAGTAAAACTCAGTCTTCATAAACACTGAGCTCACTTTTGAGAGAAAGTGTGCAAAATCTGGTTTGTTCTATGAAATCCATTGTCTCAACCTTGCTCCATATAAAATGGCAATGAATTTTTCTTCCAGAGGCTTGGCATATTGATCTTTGGACACTGCACTGTACAGGAGCCTGACATTCTTCTTTGACAACAAGTTAACAGAGAAATCCTTGCTCATTAATGTGAGTTTCCACATCGGTTTCTGTAGCACCTGGACATTGAATAGTATGAAAAAGTTTTGCAGGCTAGAATAGCTACATGTTAATTACTACTGTTAGTTAATACATACACATTTATAAAAATAGAATGTGTGTAATTTATATAAATTTCAGATTGTTTTTATACTTGATGGCATTTTCTGAAGACAAATGCATGAATAAAGAGATAAAAAGGTGAATTGAAATTAGTGCACAAGACAAGAAATGCATGTTTGCAATTGATGCTAAAGTTATCAGATTATTTTAAAAAACAAGTTGGAAGAATAAGGAATGAAACCATGAGAACTTTAACACAAGAAGAATGAATGACAGTGAAAACATGAAGACTTGAATATGAATCTAAACTAGGCATATGGAATGTGATAAATTTTATAAAGCATGTGGGACATATTTTTTCCATAGTGCCCATACAGAGATTTCAGTAACCTGCAGTCAACCCCCAGTTAAAGATCTCACAAAACAAACCAAAACATAGAGACTGCAAGTCTATCTTTAAGAAACACAGGTGTGAAGGTGATGTAGCCAAGTATTTTTCATACATAAAACAAATACTGAATCTTTCTAATGCAGGCAAAGAAAAAAGTGTTCTTTAAAAGTTAAAACATGAGTATTCAGTAGGAACTTAAATGTTGTATAAGCAAATCTTAAGGCATTTCAGAGTTTCATATCAGTCTGGCAAATTCAATCTAAAGAAAGAAGAATAGTAGAGAACATTTGTCTAAAGTGATTCTCAGTAGCACAGAGCCACTGAGTAGTACAGTATCATCTTCAGAGATAAATCTGTTTTTTAAAGAAAGTCATGAATGCCTATTATTAAATTTACTTTTATGGAGACTTTTTGGGAAAAGTTCTTAATGTTTATTGTGCACTAATGATCTCATTTTGGAACTGGCAGGGTTTGCACATTCAAGTGTGCTCAACATGGTACAATATAATAATATTTATAGGGTTTCCAGTAAGAGTAAATAAAAAATTCTGAAGCATTAAAATCAAGTCAAGACTCCATTATCTGTAAAAAACAGACTGGAAGAAGCTCTCTTTCCCAGACTGAGGAAGAATTTAACTCCACTGCTGGAAGTCTGGTGTGCCACCTGTATCTGTCTCCCAGGACTGCTCCTTGTGGACCCTGTGCAAACACATGGAGCCAGTTCAGGTGCTGCAGCTGGGTCTGCCTGACCCAGAGGGACACTTTGGAACAAGTGTGGCAGCAAGACATGGCAGGCAAGCCAAAACGGCCTTCAGTTCAGCACACTACCACACAAGATTTGTCTTGTTTGGCTACTCCAGAAGCCTCGTTCTGGAGGACTCCAAAGCTGATATCTCCTTGCTGGGCCTGAGCTGGCCTTTTCTAGCTCAATTTTTTTTTTTTTCCTCTGCTCTTGGTTCCCTTACCAAATGAGGCTGCAGACAGTGCATGGACAATTCCTATTTACAGAGATGTTCAGCAAGTGACTTCAGGGGTATTGTCTAAAGTAAGGATTTAGTTCCTCTGAAAGGAGGAGCTTATTTACTCATCATTAAAATAAGCTTCAAAACATGCTAAAAGGAAAAAGCCCCATTCTGGGGGGGGGGNGGGGGGGAAACAGTGTCCCGTTGTACATAAACAGAAAGGGAAATTATGCCAGGAAGCAACACTTGAGAATAACCACTGGGAAACTGTTGCAAATCTGAATAGCTGGAATCTTGTAATCAAAAAAAGTTTAAACTCTTTTGTGCCAACCTGTTAGTCTTAGGTGACATGCTGAATGTGAAATAGAAGACCTTACAAAAGCTAAAGATACAGATAGCACCAAAAATTCATTAAGTCAGCTTAATTCTATTGCTCGTATTTTCTGGCATCACAAGGTACACATAGATACCATTCCCTGTCTTCAGGGAGGAAAAATTGTACTTAGTGACATTCTTGTTAGATGAATGTAAATTGGCTACATCACTGTCTAGAGGCCAGACTAACACTGATATTACCTAAGAATAAATTTCATAAATGCACAGATACTAATGTTGCTGTACTTGATATTAAGTAGCCAGTTGCCTTGACTTCTGCTGGTATTTCTGATTATCACTCAGACTGCCTTTACAAAGCAGTTCCATTTCTCCTGATGTGAGTAGCATCTTTTGCAACCATCATCATTATTTTGGATTTTTTCTTCTAACCTTTTTACGAGGTCACCATCTGTTAGAGCAGCTGCATATTTTGTGTGAAGCAGATAGGCTGTTCTTTTTGTGTTTAGGAGCAAGCAGCGGTGAGAACTTCATGTCTTGGCAGAGAAAGGACCTTGGGTGAGCTTGGAGTCAGGCAGGAGGCCCAGCTCCCAAACCATTGCTAGTGCTCCCTGCAGCCCTGGGGTGGTTTTGGTTATTAGAAGTAATCATAAGCAGTTATGAAATATTTACAAATTCATAATTTAAACAGGGATGTTAAACACAACGGGCATGCCAGAGTGCTTCCAGTTTTGGAAGTACTAAGTTTAATCAAATATGGCATTTGACTCTGCAGTCATTAAATGTAGACTACAGATGTTTTTCCTTAAAAGTTACCATAGGATTTGTCTTGAGTCTCACAGAAGAATAAATGCAAGGAATGATCTGGAAAAGTAAACTAACTCAATGGCTGATGCCAATATGGAGCTTTCTGGAAAAAACACAGGTTTAACATATTAGTAAAATACACATCCTGAAGGAGTGCTTAACTTACGGGAGAATAAATTGGTGCAAAGCCTCCTGGGAAGGTAACAGTTCTGCCACTGATTCAGAATGTACTGGACATATTTTTCAGCAAGTGACCATAAGGGAGACAATAACAAACATTCCTTGTGCAAGTAAGGTGATGGGAAGTGAATTGATCGCCGTTTCTTCATTATATAAAATCATGACTTTTTTGAGAAGATAGCAGTTTGGGGGTTAATGTACGATTTAAAACTATTTTTTGCTGTCAAGGATAGCTTGTGATACAGTTGGAAGAGTTTACTTTCTTAAAATATCACAAAATTAAAACCAACAAGCCACAAAACCATCTCCTCTCCCCCTCTTTGCCCTTCTTTTAACTTGGAATGTGTGTGTAGCAGACCTCACCACCAGTTAGCAGCCTTAATGACTTTTCTCAATGCCCTTGATCAAGTGGGCACAGTTACAGTTTTCTATGCTAACCATAAATATGGAGAATGAGCTATTCTTATGCAGAAGTCTGTCTCATCTCTTTTTTATAGATTAACAATGTGTACATGTTAAAAATCACATATTTTCAAAGATATATACATAAAAATATATACAATTATATACATTTGTACATTATGTATCACTAATAGTAGTTAACTTCTAAGCATTTCAGGAACCCAACTGGACTCTACAACACCTCATAATATGCCAACTTGGTTTTAATAATAGAAAAACATGTAGGCTTCCACTTGTGTACAGATGAAGAGGACTTTGCTGCATCTGGAAGCGTTGAAGTGACTGCTGTAAGAGCCATGTGCCCGTGTGTCAAACAAAGCCATGCAGCAACAGGACTCATCCTGCTTCAGGCACCTATGGACACGCTCAGTGCCAAGCCTGGACTTCCTTGTTAGATGTGTTTTTTTCATAGAAACTGTCCATTCACATGAATAATTGGTTTTCACAGTGATATTCCTTCTTCCATTTAGTAAGATCATCAGAAGAAAGCCTCTTTTTGTTTTAGCTGCTTTTTCAAATCGGTGCAATTTAGTTCATGACTCCACACAGGCTTATTTCATCTGCAGGATGACAAAAGCTTTCTTGATCACATGAATGTAATTTTCTGTTAATGAGAACTCTTGAGATTTCTAACATGAGCAGCAAATTTACAAAAACGGTTTCTTCTTTTTAAGATTAATTTCATGGAATACTACTAAATTAGGTCAGGCATAAAACGTGCAGGCTCATATCTCTAGAAAGAACATAACTGCTACCATTCACTAATAAGAATGCATTCTAATAGCACTGAGGGTAAATCTCTAGGCATTCCTATTTACCTCTATTTATAACTACTACAGTATAGGTGAAATACTGACCATGTGTCTCAGATAAAATGAAGAGGGAATCCTGTGACCAAACTATGCTGAATCTGATTTAAAGAAAAAAATTCACCATGCATTTTATAGAACTATTAGAGAAATATAAAACAATCAATAATGAGATTTATGGTGCTTCTTAATATTATTGATTTTTTTAGTGCAAAGAGTAGGTCATATTAGACACAATATATGTTCTAGTTTAATTACTGAAAATGGCCTTTTTCTGCTTTTGAATAGTCAATGCTCCAAAAAGAGAGGGGAGAGGGTTTTTTTTCCATAATGTTATTTTCCTATCACAGTTTTAATTTTCATTTAGAATCCTGAGGAATTTATATGATGTATCTAGTCATAAGTTTTTACAATTGCACATACCCTGCAAAAATTGCAACAAACTTATTTTTTAATAAAAGAAATAACAGAAGTTCATCATTATTTGCCCATTCTGCTATGAAAATTTCAGTGCAAATGACATATATATAGCAGGTTTGTTACCATAATACTTTTTCATGGTAAAGACAAGAATTACATCTAACCCCCCCCAATCCTCATTTGTAATATATAACTGGTGTTAGATTGACTTTTCTCTGGTAATATAATATTTAAAATAGGGATTGCAAAATTTCATTGACCCTCTGGCATTATCTTTGCCATCCACAGGGGTGTTTCCTCCGTCTTCAAGTGTAACAGAAGTGATTTTAATTAGTATTTCATTAGTATTAATTGTTTGTTCTCTATAAGATAATTGCAGGACGGCTCTTAGGATGACTGATAAGAATTCAGATATAAAACTGGTGCCATCAGAGCAGAGATGGTTTTGACTCTGCAGGAGTTTGCTGCTTCTCAGAGTGCTGACTCTGAGCTATTAAATTCCTCTATAGAGAAGTAGAGATTACTTTAGAAAATAAAGATTATTCTGCTGCAAGAAAGTTATTTCCCATAATTTAAAAAGCAAAGAGAAATGCCCTCCTTAGGTGGTTGTTTTTCATAAAATTTTCTAACTCTACAATTCATTTAGACTGTTTGTTAAAAAAAACCAAACTGGATGATGGAGAAAGGCATGTGAACAAGAAAATAAGTAACAAAAGGTCGTGCAGAACAAATCACTAGACTTGCTATGAAAAAAAATGCTGAATTCCCTTATGCCAGTAGTTCCTCTCAAATAAACTCTCTTCAGTTTGATTTTATAGTGCTGCAGTACTGGGCTAGACTAGACTAGAGACAACCAGGAAACCCACTGGTAACTCCTCAAGATCACTGAGTTGTAGTGTCCTACTTAAGAATATTTCATGAATATATGTCCGATCTTTATTGTTTAAAATCTTCTGTATCAACACCAGATTTCTCAGAGCAAAAGCTACAGCACCATTCAAGCCTAATAAGTGGCTCTGGATTTTGTAAAATTCAATTGTAAACCCTGACAGTTTAGTGCCACATATCCAGGCTGCTGTTCTTTGGGTCTGTCCTTGTACTCATCAAACAAAGAACATTCCAGCAGGCATTGATACAAAACAGGAAATCTCTTACTACAGCTTTCAACTCATTAAAGGTTTTCCCAGTTGGCAATATAGGGGTAAAAGCTCTTACAAACGGATCACAGGGGGGATAGAAATACAAGGAGAAAATTGTTATATGGATTAATGAAGAGTTGATGAAATTAGTCAATTTTAAAACAGTTGGCAAGCTGAATAAACTTATTTAGGTGAATATGATCTCAAGAGATAGGAGGATCAGAATACAACACAGCACTTGTAAAACAGCTACTTAAATAATATAAATAAGGAAATGCTTGGGGAATTTTAATATTCAGTATATTGTCAACGTTTGTGCTCCTTTTAAGATGTTAAAATAAATGATTAACGAAGTTCCTGAACATCTTGGAATTAGTTTTGTAAAAGCATGAACATAGTTCTGTGAAATATCTGAAAAATTGGGACAAAGAGAAAATGAAAGCAGCATCAACCTTTCTTCTAAATCCTAAACCTGAACAATGTAATGCTCCCTGCCATTGTCCATACATTTGCACCAGCCGGTGCTATTATTCAGATTTGTGCTATGATTCATACACACACAAAACACTGTGTATGACAAAGAGATTTTTACTTCTCTTGTAGTTTCCTACTAGGAGACTCGAGGCAGGGTGGCGTATGTAATCAGCTAACTGTCTTTTGTCAGGGACATCAGCTGAACAAGTTGATGATTTTTTCTGTGCTGAATTAAACAGTGTTATTTCCACAAGTGTCTCATACATAGACAAAGGCAGAAAGTGCTGGCAACTATTTGGAACTTTGAAAATGTGATTTACAAGAAAGTTACCCAGAGTGCTTTTCTAAGCGAATTCTTCTTTACTAGTTATCATCTCCTAAGAGTCCAGTGAAAGTGTGGACTTCGTATCAGTAGGCAAGAACATTTGCTATTTTGGCTCTTTCTTTTTTTTTTTCTTTTT